>JAOXYD010086070.1:0-12166 GCA_028565735.1 Pinacopodium congolense
GCAAGACAATTTTTAAAATCTTGGGGAAATATTAATTAAGGGTATAACGACGAGAAAAATATTGACCAATTTCAGAGTAGGGACCAAACTTGATTTGCCTTCTATACAAGAGAAACTGACGCAATGTAGAAAAGCACAGAAAAAAAGTTAAAGATAATCAAAAAAAATTTATTAATTAGGTAACTTGAAAATAATTTTATTTCAGTTTAAATAGTTTCAAAATCTTAAAAACAATCAATAAGAAAAAAAAATTCTAATTAATAACGAATCTTGAATAACATAAAATTAAAAATGTATTATTTATGGGCTTTAATAGAGATTTTTTAACTGTTTTAAGTTAGTTCATAAAGATAATGGAGTGTTCATTATTTTTGTATTAGAACACTTAAATCAGTCTTTAAAATCATATTATGGGTCTCATAACTTGACTCAGTCAAAAGTTATACTCTTTTTATTTCCTCTGTTTAATTTTTTCAAAAATTTCAAGATTATATCTTCTACCATGAATGTGGTTTTTTTATTTTTAATTTCTAAAGATCCAAAATCCAAATTTTGCAGATCACATAAGATAGGAATATCAATCATATTTATTAACACATAAAATTCAAGAAGATAGACGGAATTGAAGTGGATCTCAAGTATATAAATTGGTTGGTGTTGGCTCGCCTACAAAGATAGTAATAGTAGTAATAATAATAACAGGGTTAGCTAGTTCTTGTCCCGCACGTCTAGTGCTCTGAGTTCGGTGAAAGAAACAACCTAACAATCCCAGCTGTTTCCCAGTTGAGAAAAGCTATCATTTGGTAATGGCTCCGGTTAAAATATCTTCGCTAGGCTTAATGATTTTAAGTCTTATAGTTAGGACAAAATATAATGCTTGTTGGGAGAAATTAGACTGATAGCTGTTTAACCAAATTAGTCCTAATAGACTTGCATGACCAACTCAACGACCCTAAGAATGTATACCAAAATATGATAAAAAAACAAAACTTTTAAAAATGCTCAAATCAATGTAAAAATATTTTCTATACAATAAACCTTTTCTTAAATTCATTTTTATGCAAACTTAAGAATGTCCATTTATTACATAACTATCTCGGATAATGAACTCTCTTCTACTAAAAGAATAAGTGAGCCCATCAAAAGATGCAGGCCGGGCCGAGTCTGATATACCAAACACTTGAGCTACTATTCAAATGGATTATCTCTTCTCCTTTCGAAATTTATTTAATTGTGACCTTGGAAATATCAAATTAAAGAATGAAACCTAAGCCTATTAGCCTCAGTTTCATTGAAAGCTAGAATTCAATCGACAATAAAGAGCAACAACAAATAAATGTGAACATGTAATTTTTACAGATGACTACCAATTAAAAAATGTAAGATTCGGTAAGTCAACCAATAGTTCTCGTTATTAAAATGACGATCATATATATTTTATATTCCATAATATTAAAAGATTAAATATCATACATTTTGTATAATTTGACTATTTCTAAGTTTCAAAACATTACATCCATATAACTTTATTTCTCTATGTTGAATCAAGAAAAGCCGCAATATTGGTTTTGTTAATAATAAATATGATTTTTGCGAATGATTTCATTTATAGTGTAACGTTTAAAATGTAGGTACAGTTGGCATTAAAATGGGAAGTTTGGACTTGAAAACTAAATCGTGGAAAACACAAGATCAAGTATTTTAGAAGTTTCAAGAGCGTAAGTTAGGTAGTTTGGATTTAATTGTAAGTTTTACTTGAATGTATAATAACCATACGTACTCAAATTGCATTTGCATTACATATGATGTCAAAAGTGTACAGATTTTTACTAATCAAGACAAATTTTGTATTAGAGTCAATTGAAATATTTTGAAATTTGAAACAACTTTGGAAATAATTTTAAAACTTGTATAGATTGTTTTAAAAATAAAAGTAATGATTTTTATACATTTAGGAATGGTTTGAAATTGAGTATAAATTGAAAATTTTCAAAATGTGCCCATAATTGTCATAAACGAAGTCACAAGTTGTTTTTAAACTTAATCAAAAGATCTTAATATCCAAAATTATCTTTGGAAAGTTATAAAACTTGTGTAAGTTGATGTTTGAAATAAAGAAATTGGTTTTGGAAGTGTTTAGATCGATTTTAGTGTATCGTAAAATCTGGGAAACACTTATGCAGAGCAACCGATCGACCAGTGTTTGAGAACTGGTCAATTAGTTGAATTTTTAAGTAACCAGTTGACAACTTATTTATCAATTAAGAGAAAAATCAGACAACAGTTAGTTCTAGTCTGAGTAAAATAGTTGGATTTTGTTTCTAATGACATTAAAATAGTGTAGTGACATTTTGAACTTGCAAACTCTATAAATAAGAGGTTAAATGATAGTCGAACAATCTTTATAAGCTTTTAATATGTTTTTTAGTATAAAAATGATCAAAGCTAGCATTTTAGTTGTTTTTTAGTATACCATGTGAAATCTTATGCTCTTGAGTTAAGGTTGTTGTTTTTTTATTTCAATATAAAAAGTTTTATTTTTCTAAACTTTTAAGAAGGTTTTTCATTCATATCATTCACCTTAGAAAGCTTGTGAACCCTTTGGTTCTTGAAATTTCAAGTGGAAAATCTTTGATAAAGGGATTTCTTTAGTTTGTTAAATTGGGATTAATTCAAAGGTTTCTTTTTACCTTAAGAATGATTTTTATAAGCATTTTTTCACTTTAATGAGAAAAAATTCTATGTTTGTAAAGGATTCCTTTTTTTTTTAATTTTTTTGTAAAATATCCAACAAAATTATTAAAGAGTAGATGTAAGTAATAAAGATTATTGTCGAACTACTATAAATATGCTTGAGTATCCTCTCTACCATATCCTTCAATTACCATTTCTTGTTTACTTGTCTTATATTTACATTATAAGCATTTGACATAAGCATTTTCATAACTTCTAGATTGAATCATGGTTTAAAGATTATATATACACAAAATTGGTTTAGGTTTTGAGTTTAAATTTTTTTTAAAAAATACCCGATTCACCCTCCTCTTAAGTGCTTATAGGAATTATACTCTACATTTATTGAGATTATGTGTTATTTTTTCATTTATTATTATTTTTAATATTGAGAAAGATATAAGTTAACATACTTCTTTATAATTATTTGATAATTGAGACTATATTAAGCTGGAACAGTATCATATGAGTACTCGTGACTAGCAATTTTAATGAAAGATAACATAAAAGAGATTAAATTCCAAAATTACTAATGTAAAATTATTATGTTCCAAATTTAAATGAGAAAGACTTCTTTTTCCAATGATCCAAATCACATAAGTGTTCAATTAAATTTATCCTTTTGTTTCCCCCCTCATTACTACACGGTGCCATTTCATTCTAGCTGGATTTCATTTGACTCTCTTTATGCATCATTTCAATCCCCTACTTTCTCTCTTCCATCCCACACATTATGTGTTGTTTTTATTTTTGGTTTCCTACATTTTTCTTTTTGTTTTTCATAATAACCATAATTTTTCTCATTTATTTCATCTTGTCCATATTAATTTTGCAATGAAGTCCATCTTTATTTCCATGGTTTTTGTCCTAGTTGCTTATAAAAATTTAAATGGCTATCTATTTCTCTAAATAACAATTTAGCCCTTCTCATAAATTCTCATGTTTCTAGATTTTTCAATTAAGCATAAAGTTAATAAAGTTAATTTTTAGCCTCTCCACAATCCATAATTTAACTCTAAGTTTAGAATTAAAACAAATTACCTCCAAATCTTGAAAATTTTCAATTGAAACTAGAAATGAATTATAATTAATCTCTAAATTGAAAATTAATCTTTCAATTGATTCCCATATTCAACAATAATTATGTAGTTGGTTCCCAATTATCAAAAAATCACCCTTTTATATTTTCCACATTCCTATTTTGCCCTTCTTAATATTAAAACTCAAATTCAAGCTAATTTTGATCTTATTTGAATTTAAAATATAAATTAAACTTAATTAAAAAATTAAGCAAAATTTAAATCAATCAAGATGTAGTTAAACTATAATAAATATAACCGGTTGCACTCTAATGTAGTTAAATCTAAACTTGTATTTAGTGAATGCATTTAGGAACAATTGATTATGATTAAATTACATTAACATTGAATAAGTAGTTAATTGTCTTTTTATCTATGAATTCCATTAAGCATGAATAAGTATTAGCAAAAAAATTTGAAAATACATAAAACTGCAACCTATTGATGTTAAAGCAAGTTAAACTTATAATTCATGTTCAAATGAAAGAAACAAGTACAATGAACAAATCAAAGCCTAAGACCAAATTCTTAACTAGTTTAAAGCCCATAAATAATAGTTTAAAATAAATCAAAAAATAGAACAACAACCTATAAAACAATGCTATATGAATATGAAAAGTAAATTTGAAATCTCGAACAAAATTAAGTTTCAATAATAGTCTCTCATTACACGTCTTATTTTATAAAAATTTAAACATTATTAATGTTATTAACATATTTGACTAATTTTGAGCATGCATAATCTAAAAGTATCAAGGATAAAGGGATTGCAGAGATAGAGAGAGAGGGAAGTTACTACCTACCTAATTTAGGAAGATAAGAAAAAAAGATGAAAAAGATACTTAAATGCCCTTTAATCAGATGTTAAATTTGGAAGTCTAATTATAGAGTAGAGAAGTTACATTTTATCTTATTTGCATAAATAATTAACTAGGTTTTGAAACAAGTTTTAGAAAATTTGGAAATTTTATCAAGACTAGATGTACTTTAGGCATTAAACCTAAGGTTCATGAAAGTTCCACCAAATATTTCACATTTTTACTAGTATTAAAGTCATGTACGAGCTCCATTTTTTCCACTTATATTAGACTATGAAGGCTTATTAATACAATGTATAACTTTTTGTGCTTTTACAACTAGTCCAAGCCTTCATTACATTAACATAGTTAATCTAAGATAGTCTACTTCTATTACTATGAATGACCGTGGGCAAATAAATCACCACTAATATTCTCTTTTTCTACCTTAAACATATTTGTTGTAGATTCTTGGTGACCTCTGTCCCATTAAAGAAGAAGTTTAACAATCCTCTCTACTAGTTCTTCCTTAAGCTATTTCTTTATATGAACAAGTTCCAAATCCTCCAACAAATATTCTTCAATCTAGTATTTCTCTCTTAAAGGCCTAAACCTACGTCTAATATCACTAAAGGTTCAACTTATCAAATGAAGTGATGACTTGTTTGATGAAGAAGCGAGTTATTTAAAAATAACTTTTTCTTTAGAAAAAGGATTTTCAATCTCAACCTAGACACATCTAGAATCACTCTAATTAGTTGTTTATCCAATCATTACCCATCCTAAAATCCAATTTCTTCATACCACAAATAATCACATAAATATCACCTTTTCTTCTCTTCTTCTTTGAACCAACTCCACAATTTGTTTATCAAAGAAGATAAAGAAAACCAATTCTTTCTCCTTGAGTTGTTTTTCTTGACCTTTTATGATCATGATTGTAAAAAACAAACCCTTGTTTTTACTTTTTCCTACTTTCTTGTCATTTATATTTTCCTCTCTTATTTGTATAATTTATTCCTTTTCTCTTTTTTAAAGTTAAAATTCAATTAAATAAAAAGTAAAAGTAGCTTTTGGAGTTAAATAGATTCAATCTATCTATTTATCATCCAAGCTAAATAACAACTATAATAGCTAAGCATACACTATGCTTACTAATAATGACATTGATAATCCTAAATATATGTCCTTATTCTAGTTGTATGAATTAGGAGCCAAATATCCTTGGATTCATTTGATCCCTTTTCTCTTTTGTTATTACGACCCTGCCTATTACTTTCTATTAGTTTTAATTTTGTCTTTTTTTTTCTTTTACATGACAATCTTACTCATGTTTGTTACGTTTTAACCAACAAATATAGTAAAAGAGGTGGTTAGATATTAAGAGCTTATGGTTTTAACTAAAACTTAAAATAAATGTTGAACCAAAAGAGTTTCCAATAATATGTTTTGATGATGGCAAAACATTATTATTACTAATATTAAGCTTTTATACATAAAAAAGACAGGTTGATGCAAAAGTATAAGGATATATATTGGAACATAAGGTAGAAGAGTTTTTATGAAGAAAATGAAGATTGAAATAAGCACTAAAGTGAAGTGAAGTGAAAATTAAGGGAAGAATATCAAGGTTAAATAGGTTTAGGAAAGTGTCTTAATTTGTAAATCTTCTTGATATTAATCAATGCTTGAAAAATGGCTAACATTTGATGTCATATTTTCATAAATATTTGCATATAGGTTTTGCATAAATGTTTTTATGATTAGTTAAATTTGATTATGGCATTGTCTTAAAATGTTCCATTAACATGAACTTACATAAACGAGAGGTAATGTGATCAATTGTATTAATTGTATACCTCTTAATGAGTCAAATTGATTTAAAATGTTGTTTGATATTGTGTGAATATATATGAATTGGTTTGAGTTAATTTTTATTTGAAAAATATTTTTAAATTGGTTGTAAAATTTTGGAAAGATTTTGAAAATGTTTAATATAAGAATTTTCCATACTCAAGAAAAAGTTTATATTTGAATCAGTTAAATCATTTTGTAATTGGAAATTCCTTAAAATTGGTTTCAAAACTTGTTCACAATTGTATTTGATATTAGGGATTTGTTTAAAGTATTTTGGATTTGGTTTAAGTTAATTTTATGCAAATATGGGAACAAAACAACCGGTATCAACAACTGTTATATGTGCACCGTTGATATCTTTGAGTGACTGTCATTGTAGTTCAATAGAAGATCAATGGTGGTTGACTTAAGAGATCGACGATGTCGTTGATAGTTGATGAAACCATCGTTTAATGCTTGACAAAATAAGGACTAGTTTTACTTTTCGAGTTTTAACGACTTTTTAAGTCCTAAATGGCTAGTTTTTGCTTCGAACTACTCCAATCCATTCCTAACTCTATAAATAACATTCCTAAATATCTCTATCAAATATTTATAATCCCAAAACAATTTAGACGTTTAAAATCTAAAAAAAAAACAAAAGTTGTCAAAGTTCGTATTTATCATTATAAGTTGTCAAAGTTCATATTTATCATTATTCATCTTTCTTTTTATTATTTTATAATGATTCAATCTCGTTCCTGAGACTTCAAATTTATTTTTCTTAGTTTTTTTTTTATATTTAAGAGTTTTTTTATCATTATATGCATTTTCAGGGCTTCATTTTGTTAGTTATAAGCTCATATATTCATATATACTAAATCTGTCTTCATTTTGTTAGTTATAAGCTCATATATTCATATATACCAAATCTATCCAAATTTGGGTTTTTTATATTTCATGCTCATTTTTCTCGATTTAAATTCTATTTTTGTGTTTTGAAAGTGCTCCAATCTTTTGGTTTTTTTTTACCTTCTATTAAGATTTTTGTGATAATTTGGCTATTTAAAAATTAAGAATTTTTATTTATTAGAGTTGGAAGTGAATCTGTCCATATTTGACAATGTCACATGTTCTTGATTTTTTCTTAATATAATCCTTATGTTTTATGCCTTAATTTCATTTTTATTAATTCAATCCATTTTAATTGATCGATTAAGGTTCCAGAAGATTTATGTGTTAATTTTACATCATCTAAAGGGTTAGAATCGTTGATATTGGAGCTAGAACATAAACACTACAGAAATTATTTCAATTTGATTTTTTATTACAATAAACTCATTTTTATTACTTCAGTTAATTTTTTTCCGATCTTTTGAATTGTTAGGAGACTTTTTATATTGTTTATTTGTCTCTAGATGTTGCAAAACATTTTTATTGCATGTACTCTATTGATACACCATCATAAGTGTCAATGGATAATTATTTGGAGGAATTTGTTTTAGTTAATTGGTTATTGAGGTATATGCTTCTCTTTACCCTTAAAAAGAGTGTTGATAGGATGCTCTTAACCTATGATTAATAAGGATTGAGTTGTTTGTCATTTTTAAATGTGATTTGCATTAGTTTATGTAATATATGAGCATTAGAGAAGGCATAAGCTATTTGTATTACATTGATTGCATTTGAATCCTTATCTTCATTGATTTTGATCAAGAATATGTCAAGCTATATAAGCTTGAATTAAGGTGTAGGTAGTCTGAGTTTTGTGGTTCGTTTGTATTACTATCTAACTGTACTATAATTTTGACCAATCTAAGTCTAGACTAATTACAGGCAAATGCACCTTGACAACTAATAGTATAAAACGGTAAGAAATCGAGTATTATCTCCCTAGGAATCTGAGTGTAACATTAAGTCAATTAATTTCAATTAACTAGAATGATCCTAATTGATTTAATGATGAAAATAAAAATGAACTAACTAAAATAATAAAAAAAACTTTCAACCTAAATATGAGTCAATGAATTAAAAGTCTAATAAATGATAAATTTGATAGGGCTTGGATTTTCATGGCTTAAACAAATAAGAAACAATTCATTGAAAAGATTTAAGGCATTCATCACTTAAACGAGATATAACCATTAATAATGGAAATACTTTTTTTCTTTTAAACTCAATTCATCTATTTTATCTAGTAAAAAAATTGGAATAGAAGACATGAATCACAAGATGCTTAAACCTAAGTTTTTTAAATCTAAAAACCTTCACGAAAAACCTTAGAGTTAGTCAACATCTAATTTCAATCGTGTCACCTAATTAATCTTTTAATAATTAAAAGCTCACTGTCACAGGTCCTTTAATCATCTAAGCATCTGACTAAGATGGCCAATTAAAAAAAACGTTAGATTACGCATGTTAATTAGGCAAAAATACTCCAAACATATAAAACCCTTTAAATCCTACCCCTAAGTAAACAAATTAAGCCTAAATATTCAATAATGAAATCATAATTATAACATAAAAGCATAAATCCATTGATGAAAAATAAGAATCAATATAAAATAACATAAAAGGATAAATGAATACAACCAAAATTGGTCTACTTTATTGAAACCTACTCTGTAATCTCCTTTGAAGGCTCATGGGAACTACAATCCACTAATCCATTGTGAAGAAAGAATAAAAGAAAAGAAAATCTAAACTAAACCCTAACTAAGAATGAAAAACAAAAATTCCTAATCTACCATTTGTTTCTCTTCTTCCAATCTTCAAATTTACCTATTTTCTGAATTTTAAAGCTCTTTATAGATTTATTAGGTGGCTATTAGGGATTAAGGGATATCTGCTTATGATTTCTCTGATTTATGCTTTAAAAATCTAAAAAATGACATATAACAGCAACCTAAACGATGGTTGAGTATTTTCTAAACGAAATCATTGAAGTACCACTGTTTAAGTCCCAAAATAAGACTTAAATGATGGTTGTTCAAAGGTTAAATGACATCATTCAGGTCTCTAGTACCCATCATTTAACCTATTGTTCTGCACTTTCCTTACTTCTTTTTACTTCAATTTTCTTGAAATCCAATAAGCTCTAAGAACCTCACAAACCTAAAAGTTAATAAAAAGAGCTCTCAAATGATATAATATATTCATTAAATGGGTAAAAACACAATATATTGTGTCTTAAAACCTACATAATTTTACTCATTAACAATACCTCCACATTTGAATTGACAAGCAACTCATTTAGGCACTCCAATGAAAGTCTTCTAAGAATGGTTAAAGGTTAATCAAGCAACTTAACATGACTCATGCAGTTGAACATAACTAGTATCATATAATTTAAGCTTAATCGTGGATAAACAAATATGGTCATGAAACATGGAAAAAATAAATTCCTTAATATAATATTAAATCTCAAGAAACTCACATGAATTAATATGCAAACTTGTCATAAAATATCTCAATTGTCCATTCCTTTAGCTCACTCATTAAGTCATCCAAGATTATTTGAACATGCTTTGCAACCAACGATTCATATTGATTCATAATTTAACTTAAAATGCTTTATTCCATTTTCCAATTTCAACCCAATTCATAAAAATCAACCCCACAAACATATTTACAAATTTTATTGAATAAGGATTATAACCATTCATATTGATTCATAATTTATGCATATCTTAAATTTTATTCCAAATTTACATACAATTACACGTAGTCTTCTTTTAACTTATCATTATGAAAAAAGAATCAATTTCCACCATAAATGCATAATTATAATTAAGAAAAGTGATAATAAAAAAAGATTATTCAATACTAACTATACTAATCACATACATCATATTAAGATATACAAACTAACATTTAACCAAACTTAGTATGATTTTAAAAAAAAGACCAAGTTACCTACAAAAGACTTATAATAATCCAAACGCGTGACTAAATATATAACATCTCATTTCCCCCTCAAACTTAATTTGAACATTATCCCCAATATTCATGCAATCAATAAAAATCATAAAGGAAGGGATAATTCGAAAATTCACTTAAATGTGAAACATTATTACTCTTTAGCTATTTATGCTAGTTAAAAAGGGACAAGATCAAGCCATGAAAGAGAGGTGAAAGTAAGAGATAATAAAAATGCAAACTAGGTTGAAATAACATAAATTAAATTGATGGTCTTACTAGAAAACTAGTACATAAATTTAAATGGATAGGTTACATCTCAACAAGTGCTTCTTTAAGGCCTTTTAGCTAGACCATAAGGTTAGAAAATAATGATTCTCTTCCTTAATCAATACCTTTGGCCAAACTCCTCATATCCGGGATGACTTACCAAAAATGAATAAGCCATTATACCTACTACAAATTTGCTCTTCATACCTCAAGTTGCTTGTGTAAGGTACCTTAGCAAAGGGTTTTGGTACCTAGTTTCTTACGAGCAATCAAAAACTGTAATACCAATAAAGTCAATAAACGAAGGTACCTTTTCATTAGTGAAACTTGCAACATCAACAACTTTATCATCCTTGGTTGGCTCACTAGTCAAATCCTCACCATTTGAATTTACTGTTCTTACTCACTTGGTTTCACTTTTGTAATGCTAGGCATAACTTCTTGCTCATGTCTATTGAACCCAATCATCTACCCCATATGTGTTGCCAAGCTTTAGATGGATGTTGTAATACTCTTCATGCAAGCCTCTATAATTTCAAGCCTAGCCCCATTCGTGAATGTAAATGTGCCAATTAGCTCCTTCAATCTTAACCCCTTGTTTTGCTAAACTGTCTGCTCCACTCGTAGTGTCAAGTTGAAGATAGAGATCTCTGCATTCTCGAATTGAGCCTCGAATATGGATGTAACTTTCTCTTATGTAAAGATGGTATTCATTAATAACTCTTGTAGCCTCAATTCTTTGTCTTATTGTTGATAATAACTCTATGAAGGTGGCTTAAAGTAAGCCTGATCACTCAAAAAATGACCTAGATGATGCATCCTATTATATTCGTAGGTGTCACTCTTATGGTTCCTATAAGCCATTTACTCAGCCCTTCTTCTATCGACCGAAAACATATGGCCATTGTGCCACTAATAGTCTGGATAGTTTCACATATCCATGTCAGCACCTACCTATGATCACAAAGAAGATAACTACGTGTATGATCCAAAAAAACAAAAAGAAAGAAAATAATAAAGAAAGAAATAAAAAAGAAATAAAATAATGTCTAGGTTAATCAACACCAATATCCCAAGCATTAAGTTAGTCGTTCCTTAGCATCTAATGCATCCTTACTATTAAACTTAGAGAGCTTATTCTAGATTATAGTGGAGATAAGGGTGTTTTTAGAGCTTGTTAGATTTGTCTGATGTAAAGGAATTGCGGGTTTACGAGCTTATTCAAGCTTAAAGGCTAACACAATAACTAGATTACCTCTTATTTAGATTCAAGGATCAATGATCATCCCAAATTCCTAAAGATATCTCCAACCCACTTCTTTGCTATTGTTATTAGTTTTTTTTTTCAAAATTTGCTATTGTTTTTGTCTTTTTACATTCTGTGCATCTTAACTTATTTCTTTTTCATCTCTTCAGGATTTTTTCTTTTATTTTTCTTACAATATTTGAAATATCATTTGTAGCCCAACTTTATGGTTTGACCCTAGCTCACCATTTATTACATAGTTTGGTAGTTAGGAATTTATTATTTTA
>JAOXYD010086081.1:0-25865 GCA_028565735.1 Pinacopodium congolense
TATACATCATCTGTTGATTTCAAGCTTGTTGGGTTTTGTGATAGTGACTTTGCGGGAGATATTGATGATAGAAAAAGAACAACTGGTTTCATGTTTTTTATGGGTGAGTGTGCTATTGCATGGAGTTCAAAAAAACAACCTATTGTGACTTTGTCAAGTTGTGAATTTGAATATGTAGCTGCAACTTCATGCACCTGTCATGCTATTTGGCTAAGAAGATTATTGAATGAACTTCACTTACCACAAAAGGAAGCAACTGAAGTATGTATTGATAACAAGTTGGCACAAGCATTGGCTAAGAATCCGGTTTTTCATGATCGAAGCAAACACATAGACACGAGGTATCATTTTATTAAAGAATGCATTGCAAAGAATGAAGTGGAACTCAAGCACGTGAAGACTAATGATCAAGTTGCAGATATTTTTACGAAATCACTCAAATTCGAAGTTTTTCAACATTTAAGAACAAGACTTGGAGTACGGAAGAAGATTTCAAATTAAGGGGGAGTGTTAAAGTTTAATTTGAAATTAATTAATATTAAATTCTAGATACATTGATATTTAAGTTATAGATACATGATTGTTTAAGTTCATTGTTATGGCTTTAATTGTGTTAATGTATTAGTTACATTATTTATTGTGGTCCATGTATGGTTTTGGGTTCATGTATTGTTTATTTATTTAGGGTCATGAATGGGTTCACGTACTTAGATTTGAAGGGTCATCTTTTGTACCTATAAATACCTCTTTGTAGTTGAACTCAAATCATTCAAGTGGAATACATCATCTTCTTCTAAACAATTCTCTCCTCTCAAAACCTCCTCACTTATCAATAGGATTAAGCGGCAGGAGCAATAGATCAACGATGATTCAAAGATTAACAGATCAACAGATGACCCAAAGAAGGCGATGATGTTGAAGAAGGAGCAACGGACCAACAGATCACCGGTCTTCAAAGATTAACAGATCATCCGATGGAACCTAAAAAGGTGATGACGTCGAAGAAGATGCAATAGATCAACAAATCAATAGTGATTCAAAGATCAACAGGTCAATAGATGACTCAAAAAGGCGATGACGTCGAAGGAGGTGCAACAGATCAACATATCAACGATGATTCAAAGATCAACAGATGACGTAAGAAGGCAATGATGTCAAAAAAGAAGCAATAGATCAACAGATTCGCAGATCAATAAATCAACGATAAGAGCAACAGAGTAACAGTGGCTTATAGTTCTCTTTACATGTATATCTCTATAGCTTCTCTATAATGATAGCTCTATACAACAGTGAACAAAGCAAGCGGTGGAGCAAGCAAGAGCAGGCGGCGAAGAAGGCAGAATGAGTAGGATTAAATGAAGGAGAAGATGAAAAAAAAAATCTAAACCGACTTTAACTGGTCAGATCGATTAATTTACAACTAGGTAAACCAGACAATTGAAAAAAAATGGATAATTTTTTAATTTACCAGTTTTAAAACAAAACCAAACTGAAAAACTGGCCAATTTTGATTGAACTGGGTTGAACTAACAAGTCCGATTTGGTTTTGTAATCCTTGCTTAAAATTCAAAAATTAGTGGGTTCTACCAACTTTCTCACCCTCCCTCTCCCTCTTGCATGTGGAACCTTCTCTACATGAGGGGGGTGCTTGAAAGCTCCTCAAATGAGGGCTCCCCAGTGTCTAAAAAAAAAATCAAACTCAAGTTCAAGTCAAAATCATAACTCCATTGGTTGAAATACTTTAATTTAAATTTGATTAAATAAAATTTCATTTATTAATTTTGAAAGAACCTCATTTAATTTATTATAATTTATTTGAAAAAAAATATTAAGTTAGAATTGATTGAGTTTAAATATCTTAAATCGATTTTAATCAAATTAACTTTAATATGTTAATTTTGATTTAGACCCTATTAAACTTGACATTTTTTTTGACATTTTTCTTAAATATCTTAAATCATTTTGAATCAACTCAAATTTAATTTTTTAATTTTAATTTAGACTCATTAAACCTGGCATTTTTGCCATTTTTTTAGAGAGGTAGATTGTATACTCTAGTTCCTTGAACTTAAACCATTAGATTGTGACATTGGAACGAATTATGATTAGAAATCGGCAAATCTTTCTAGAATTGGTAGACTATTTGAATTAGCTTTGATAGCCATTATTATTATTCTAGTGTAACTTAAAGAGAAGGCACTGTATATACATATATTATATTCCCGACATCAGATATTTTAGTACTTTATAATTTTTGTATAAAAGTCGAGGACAAAAACATATATTTAACCTGTAACATTTTTTATATCAATAAACTTTCTAACTATCGTCTTTTGAACTTGTATTGCATAAATTATCAAATATATATAATAATTGGTAAATTATATAATTTAAATAAATCATTAATAAGTTTATGACTCAAAAATAGTAACCAACTCGATCGAATCCACATTTATAAATTTAGCGTATGTCTATTCCTAACTTATAAGTCTCTAAATTATTAATGCGAAAAATAACTTTCTAATTGTGATTTAGAACTTACCACTTTTTGGCAAGTCACCCTACTTAACTTTTCAGCTCTGGTTTTTAAGCATAACACCCCATGATCATTGATGATTGAACAAAACATGAGAAACATGGTTTTTTTTTGAAATTTTTTATAAATATTAGAAACATGTTACTTTGGAGTTGCTGAGAGATAACAAGTTTGACAACTGGCTTGAAAATTTTTTATAGCATGAGCTAAATGGTGTTTTATGGAATTGACTTTGTCTATAATATGTGTAAAAAAACGAAATTATGAGAATTTTTAGGTGGGTGGATGCGACAGCTTGAGGGCTGGTAGTCGCTTGTTTTGGAACATACGATATTGAGGATGTTTGTCCTAAACCAGATTGAAAGTGTGCTTATAGACTTTGATAGTTTGATTGCCCTTGTTGTCCACCGATGAGAGAGAGCGTAAAAATCTCTTCTATTCATTTCTTGGATCCATTTGATAACTAGAGTGATGAACTCGATTTAAATTTGATCTAAATGATGGAAAATTCATTATGGTTAAAACGACCAAACTGATTTCAATAATTATAATCAAATTGATAAATAGGATAAAAAAATTTATTATGCACCGTCCAACTTATATGGAACACTTAAAAATTAAAAAAATGTATTTGAACCATAGGAAATTATTTTTGATAAAAATTGTCATTTAAATCTTAAGATTTTTGTCTGTATTCAAATCATATTCTAACATTTCAAAATATTTAAAAAAAATTCTAAAATTTTAAGAATATTAAAAAAAATCTTAATATTTTAGAAATATTAAAGAAAACCTCATTTAACCTTCCGTCAAACCCTTTCTTTATGTACTTATTTGTAAAAAAAATTCAAGTAAGCTACATATTCTCACATGGAATCCTACTTAGAATTTTGACCTGAAATACTATAATCTTCAAGTACCGTTATGTTTTAAAATTTTGTACATGACAAGGTGTAGTTAAGTTGGTATAACATCAATTTCGAAAACCTTAAGATCTTGTGCTTGATTTAGTACAAACAAATTATGTTTTTTTTCCCTTTCAAACGATGCCTATTTTTAATCCAAGTTCAAATTCGTGTCATTTTAACTTCTTCTCCATCTTCTCTTCTCTTCTTCTCTTGTATTTCTTATTCTCAGAATAAGACATTATCCACAATAAGAACCCCGTCACTATCACTCTAACCACCGACGTCTCCTGTTATTATCAAAACCATAAATTCATTGAAGAAATGTTGAGGTATATAGAACAAGAATAGCCAATAAAAGCAAAAATTTTAGTATCCCAAGATCAACTAACAAAAGCAAAAATTTCAGTACCCCTCTCAAGTTCCAACATATCTCCTCCTCAATATCCTTAAACTCATTGTCACTAACATTAATCTCCTCACTTTCTTTATTCATATCCTCTTCTAGATAACCATTATCCAAAGAACCACAAAAGCTACTCACATCTCCATGACCATCAATGCCTTCTTTAGACTCGAAATAATTTATTCCATTATCATATAAACATCCTTAACTTCTTCCAGCTCATCTTATTTTTTAATGAAAATATCATGACGCTCGTTAGGCTTGATGGGTTTTAAAATTAGATAATAGGAATTCAGGTTTCAATGACAGAACATAAATAGTGGAGGAGATGAAAAAAGGTCGAGGAGAAGCTTAAGATGATAGCCTTTTTAGTTTAAGATGAAGAAAACATCATTGTTTATTTTTTTTTGGGGGCGGGAAGGGTTAGAAACATAGCTACAACCATGTTGAATTGAACATTTAACATTAAAAGTCTTTAGATGGATGTTTTACCACCTGAGTTATCTCTGTTAATGTTATAAAGTCACAAGTGAATTGTCTTATATTAGAAAAAGACATAAAGTCAGAGTAAGTTATATACAATAAAAGGCTCATAACCCATTGCTTTAATGTTTTGGGTTGAAATATAGTATTCTTACTATTATATATGGATGCTCACTTAGATTTAGTATAATTTTCTCTCTGGATCCCCTCTCCTTTCCTAAAAATTGGTATCAAAGCTCAGGTTAATTAGGATGAAGAGAGCAAAGTTTGACATTTAGGTCGACGTCGCCATTTTATTGTGGAACCCATTGACTTCGCTTGAACTATGGATTAAGAGGGATAGATATGGATGGATTCACTTGTGAGGGAGAGATTGTTGTGAAGTTATAAGTGAATTATCCCACTTCTAAAAGAGACATAAAGTTGGAGTAAGTTATATACAATAGAAGATTTATAACCCATTGCCTTAAACTTTTAAGTTAAGATATGGTATCCTTACTATTATATATAAATGCTCACTTAAATTTAGTCCATTTTTCTCCTCGGACCCCTTCTCTTTTCTTAAAAGTTAAAAGTAAATTTTCAAAATGCAGGCTACTTGAAGGTTTTAATATCTTAAGTTAAAATTCTAAGTGAAATTTTAAGTGGTAGTGTAAGGTCCACTATAATTTTTTGACAAATAAAACTTTGTCACGTGATAGTGTTATATGGCACGTAATAGAGGGGTTTGACAGAAAGTTGAGTTAGAGTTCTTTTTACACATTACTGAAACATTATGATTCTTTTTAAATATTTTGAATTGTTAGAGTCTAACTTAAACATAAACAAAAACATGAAGGTTACATGACACTTCTTGCAAACTACTTTTTAAGGGGGTCAAGATTAGTAATGAATTGTGAGTTGATATTAAGTTAAAAGAAATTTAAAATTTAAGTTAAAATCAAATCATAGTTTAATTGGTCAAATATTCAAACTTAAATCTTAAAAAAATTCCAAACTTGGTTAAAGTCATACTTGATTAGATTAAATATTATAAATTCAATTCAATTACGTATAATTTGAATTATTTATTTTAAACCAATCAAATTTAGTTTCTTATAATTTATTTAACACAAAAAATTAATAAACTTGAAACTAATTGAAGATATTTATCTTAATCAAATACAATTAAATCAAATTTAAATAATAATTTTGATTCTGACCTATTAAACATGGCTTTTTTGGCTTTTTTTTAAGAGGTAGATTGTATACTTTATTTCCTTAACCTTAAACCATTAGATTATGACTTTGGAATTAATTTTGAACATAAATTGGCAAATTTTTCTACAATCAATAGATTATTTTATTCCTTTGAAGGTTTGAGGGTCATTGTTATTATTATGTTTTATGTAGCTTAAAAAACACAAAAAATACAAAAATACAAAAAGACATCTTTACAATGGAGATGAGAAAGAGAATCTACCATCTCTCTAAACAACCATGTCCTTGATTATTCCTATCATCTTCGCTAGTGTAGTTTTACTCATTTTCCCATCTTCTTAATGTGAATTATGGCTATCTTTGGTGCATTTTAATTTATGCCTTTTGTGTTCTTTCTCTCGTACTGTTCACTTGTGTTAACTACCTTTTTTCCTTTTAGAAGAAACCTTTTTAAACTTCTTTTCCTACCTATTGTCAGTTAAGTAGAGATGGGGATCCTCTGATCCTTTATCGACCTCTCTAAGGTCTGTCTTTTACTTTCAACCTCTTTAGGAAACCCCTTGTTCCTTATTGAAGGCTGCTTTGTAGAAAGCTAGGAGCTTGCTAGGCTCTACTTTAACTAGTCTAGTGATTGCTATAGAGGATGTTGTAGTTCTCCCATTACATACCACTGAACTAGCTTATATTTCAAAAGATGGGGGTGATATGGGAAAACTGAGTCCTAATCTAGTTACGCATCTTACTAGAAGGACATGGATCCATGTAGTAGGTGAAGCTTACGCTAACTCTCAACTAACGTACCTTTTTTAGTAGTGAAGCTAATGCTGTTTGTCTTTCTACTAAAGTCTTTAAAGGGTTCGACTATATGGTCGACACTCATAGCCAACCATGACTGCTTCTTCAAAAATATTTATTATTATAATATAAATAATAATATTATTATATGCTTGATGGGCCATAGAAGGCTATGGCTCACTAAACAAGTAGTTTTTCCCTTAATGGGTCCGTCTACATAATCGGCACTCATAGCTAATCGTGGTTGGTTCTTTAAAAAATATATAATAATAATAAGAATATAATAAAAGTAGTATTATTATTGTATTTTCGGTGGGCCATGGAAGGCCATGGCTCATAAAATAGGTAGGTTTCCCCCTAATAAGTTTGACTACATAATCGACACTCATAATTGATCGTGGCCACTTCTTAAAAAAATAATAATAATAATAATTAATAAAAATATTATTATAATATACATAATATTATTATTATATGTCTAGTGGGTCATGGAAGGCCATGGCTCACTAGACAAGTAGTTTTTCCCCTAATGGATCCGATTATACAATTGACACTAATAAGTGGAGATCACGTCTTATTGACTTCTTTATGGAGAAAAAGACAGCATTCGTTATGGTTAACTATTGGGGAAAAATTAGTTGGAAAAAGTTTAGGAGATGTTTGGTATTTTTGTTGGTTCTGGTTTTTGGTTTTTGTTTTTATATGTTTGTATTGATTTTTGTGTTTTTTTGAGTTTTTCTATTGTTTTTTGGTGTTGTATTAATATGTTATTTTTTTTCGATTTCTGTGTTTAGAAAAACAAGAGACCAAAACAAAAAATGGAATGGAAACCAAACAAGCTCTTAGCTTAAAGGAAGTTTTACTGCCAAATTAAGTTGTGTTTTTATTAAATTTCATTTATATGATTCTATTAATAGAATCTGATAAGCAAGTCTTTGGCATGTACAATATCAATCTATATTTTTACAACAGTACAGTCAAGCTTAAAACTTCAAAAAATTAAGCAAAAACCATACCTATTTGGATTTTAATTCATCACCCTCCTCTTGAGTATTGGACCACATCAAGATTTAGTCATTTAGCAAGTTCGTTGGTCACCCTTTACACATGGATGATACCATTGCTAATATGAGTATTCTAGTTTATGCTAGAGAGTGTGATGAAGTAGAGAGCAACCAACAATTCCCAGACTTTATTCCCATTACGTGGTTTAATAGTAAAGAGGACCTAGTAGAGGATCATTTAAAAACATCTTACTAATAGAAACTAATTCTAGGTACTCTTAATAAGATTTAAAAGCCTATTGGCCCCCACTTTAACACTAAAACTTAAGTCAAATAGTTTAGTTTTAGATCCTCTAGTAAAATCTAAAATTTATAATAAGGGTAGCCAAGATAGTGCTAATCTAAACAAGCCTAATCATGGCTTGGAAGCTACTAAAATGGAAAAGATTGGGAAAGGTAATCACTAATCTAGTGAATAACTCAAAAGCAAGGTTGCCGCAGGATAATTGTCAAGTGGAAACAAGTTTAGAAAAGATAAGGCCTAATGTTAATAACCTTAAGATTTTAATGGGTAAATCAGAGCTAGAAAATATATTACTAACAAAATGGTAAGGGTAGTAAGGAAGGGGAAAGATTAATAGATGGAGAGTAAGGTAGAGGTTATACCATTATTTTGTTAGAAACTAGTAGTGAAAGTATTCTCAACTAGATGTTAACACAAGTTGTTGCAGTGCAAAAGGATGGTTCTAAAGGGGAGGATATTTTTAGTCCTTTCTTAGTAAATGGTTATATTAAAGAGATATTGAAGTTGGTTAAGATAAATTAGAAATAATGGAGGGCATAAAGAAGGACAATCCTACTAATCCATCAACAATTATTTCTTCTTTAATGATGGTGGTGTAATTTAGCTTGGATGGTTTTGTATAGGTTGTGAAGAGGGAGACAAGGAACAAGCTTAGGAGGAAAATGAAAGCGAAGGTATCTTCGAATTGATGTCTATACTATTGTGGAATGTAAGAGGGTAAAATGACTTTAATAAACAAATGGTTGTTGCAAATTTCATTGAGTCGATTAATCCAACTTTGGTGGGGCTAACTGAAAAAAAATCAAATATCTTCCTAATAAGAGCCTATAGTTTTTTATAGAAGAATTAAAAAATTATTTCTGACTTAGAAACTCAATATAATGGAAGGGTTATAATTGATTTTAATTTAGCAATGTTTTCACTCTCTCATATCTATTTTATTGACCAGTTGGTGCATATGGAGATGTTCTTTAAACCAAATCCATTGAGATAGTCTTATCTATGGTCTATTGATCTAACTTTGGTTTCTATAGAAGAGAGTTGTGTAATAACCTTATTCTTTTAAAAAGGAACATTACTTCTTTGTGGCATAAGAGATTTTAACTACACTTTAGTTGAAAATGAAATAGAAAGCTTTAAAGAGGACAGACCCATAGTTATGATTTTTAGTTCACAATTCTAAAAGTATATTAGTAGAAAATGTCTTATAGATCTTAGCTACATAGGTAACAAATTCACCTCATTCAGTAAGGAACATGTGACCTTAGATATTAGAAGGAAGTTAAATAAGGCCTTTATTAACAGCAATTGGCTTGAAACATTCCTATCTTACTAAGCCAATTTCAAGTAGATATTAATTTCCGATCATAACCCTATTAAGTTATCTAGTCTTCAAGGATGGAAAAGCAAGAGAATGCCTTTCAGATTTTTCAATCATTTGGTAAACCTTCTTATTTTAAAAGAGCTATAAAAGTAAGTATGGTAAGTTCAGAGGAAAGACTTGAACAATTCAAGTTATTATCAATGCTTTCTTTTATTAAAGTTGAATTTAAGAACTTGCTTAAGGAGAATTTCCATAAAGATAGTACAATGCAAGTTATCCTATATAGGACAAAGTTGGAAGCTATTCAAGTAGTTATCAATAATGATCCCTTAAATTTATAAATGCACCATAAGGAGGAGGTTGCACTGAAAGGTCTACACTTAGCACTTAAATTCAATTTCTTTATAATTCGATAGAAGTCTAGGGTTTAGTGGTTAAAAGGGGGGGCAACGCTAATACCTCTTTCTTTTATAAGTCTATTCTTCACAAGAGCAATCTAAGCAAGATTACCTCTTTGTACTGGGGTGTTAACTAGCATTATCAATCAAATAATTGCACATAATCCCCACTTCATATTTCAAAGTAGATGCAAAAGATTAGGTATACATAACTTAGCCTTTGAAGACGACATTCTCCTTTTTTATGGTGCAAATTCTAGATCTATCTCTATATTATTCGATGCAATCAATTGCTTTTCCAACATTTTAGGTTTAAAGGTTAATAAGAGAAAGAGTCACATCACCTTTTCTTATGTTGCTAAACATCTAGAATATGACATTGTAAGCAGGGTTGGTTTCGATATCGTACAACTCCCTTTTAAATATTTGAGATTATCTCTCATTACTAGAAAACCTTCATTTAATGATTATCAAGAGCTTACTAAAATATTCAATATAAAGAATATTTATTGGTGTAATAGAGCTTTATCCTCTAGTGGAAAGCTGCAATTGATTAAAGCAATCCTTAATAATCTTCATATTTATTGGACTTCACACCTTGTTCTTTATAAGAAGATGATGAAGGACATTGAATGGCTGTTGAGGAACTTCTTATGGCAGGGAGACCTGTCTAAGGTTGGGAGATCAAAAGTGAAATGAACGGAGCCGACTTTACCGAAAAAAGTGGCTTTGGGCTAATCTTGATTACTAACTCGACTAAGACAATTTTGATAAAAAGCATATAAACCTTACTCATAGACAAGAAAGCAATATGGGTGAAATGGATGCATTCTTTTTACTTGCAATGCTAGATTTTCTAAGGTGTAAGCATAAAGTAAATTGCTCATAGACTATCCAACACTTTTTAAGATGCGAAGTGATTTACGAAGGCTGTTTAAGAATATAATTGGTAATAGTAGAAACATCTTTTAGTGGTTTGAAAATTAGACTGATCTAGGTCCTTTGTACCTCATTCTTCAAATAATCTCAGACTTATGCTTTTGCTAAAGTCAAAGTAGTCTCACTAATCCTGGGTAATACTTGGAGTTGCAACTCCAGAGGTCTTAAGCTGATTTGTGAGAATTATCCAACTATTCTCCCAATTAGTAGGTGGAAGATCAAATTAAATGAAAGTTGCATAACTCAAGGAGGTTTTCTAATAGCTCTTATAAGAGGCATTTGATTGGTTTATGCCCCCAACTCTCATGGTTCAGGATTGTATGGAACAGATACAATTCCCTCAAGATATCCTTCATTATGTGGTTAGTTTGTAAAAATAGATTTACAACTCTTAAGAGACTTAGATGGCTACCGATCCAAGATACGATCTACAAGTTTTGCATGGAGGATATTAATTCTGAGGAGCATTTATTTTTTGAATACTGTTTTACATCCAATGTATAGATGAGAGAACTTAGCAACTATTTCACTCGTATTGTCCTGATAAGGATTGGAAAGTTATTATGACTTGGATGGCTAAATTACAAAACTCGTTTGCAACTGATAAAAATGCATTTAATGTTGCTTTTTGGTATTGTATCTATTACATATAGAGGGAAAGGAACTCTAAATTGTTTAGGAATGAAATCAGAGATGCTAATATGTTTGTGTAAGAGAATATGCTATAGATTGGAGAAGTTATTCTTCATAGGATAGGTCTAACTTCTTCATTGCCTAATGTGCAGAATGTTAGGTTTTCACTTGCTAATATTAAAATGTGCAAATTAAATCACTCAAGGGTACCAAACAAAATTTTTAGCTATTTAATGGACAATTAACAATAATAAAACAAGAAAATCACCAAGTAATGAGACACAAGATTTACGTAGAAAATCCTCCAGTGTAAAGGGAAAAACCACGAGCCAAACTTCAAAATCAAATCCACTATAAAAAAACAACAAGTAAAAAATATTCCCAACGAAATAGAGTTTTTTGAATGATCACACCGAAAAGATTAGAGAAATAATCCTCTAAAAACTACTCTCCAAAATACTTGCTAAATTAAGTAGATTTTACCAACAAAAAAAAAAAAAAACAACTTGCCTTAACTCCTTAGGCTTGCGTAAGAGACATAAAACCCATTAAGTCTCTCTTCATTTGTAAAGCCAATGGACACAAGCATTCACTTCTCTCTTCTTGATTCACGTGAGATAAAAATCAATAAGAAAGGACTCCTGACGACTGCTCAAGTAAAAACCAAAAACCCCTCAATTTGATTTTTGTCTACCAGTGTAAAACAAAACCCTTGTTTTTTTCTTTTAGCATACATAGACTGGATTCTAAAGCCCCTAGGCCTAATAGTCTCTCCCTCTGGCCCATGGGAAGACTCATATAAATTAATTACTCATTTGTGACTCAGTCCTGCTAACTTGGCACAGAACTGATGTTTATCATGGGTCACCGTCTTAGTCAATATATCAATAGGATTTGTATCTGTTAGAATCTTCATCAGAGCCATTTCTTGCTTGTTCATAGCACCACAAATTCAATGGTACCTTACATCAATATGCTTAACACAACAGTGAAATGTAGCATTTTTACTCAATTTTAAAGCACTATGACTATCACAATTAACCACATATTCATCTTGTTTCAAGCACAACTCCTGAAGAAAGCTTTTTATCCAAAGAATTTCTTTACCTGCATTAGTCAAAGCAATATATTCTGCTTCAGTAGTGGTAAAGCTACACATTTTTGCAGTTTAGACTGCCATGATACATATCCCCCTGTAAAAGTAAAAATAAACCATGAAGTTGACTTTCTACCATTAAGGTCACCTGTCATATCTGCATTTGTGTCTTTCCAGAATTGGTTTTGAATTTCAAAACCTAAGCACATCATGGAAGGACCTCTCAAATACATGAAGATCCATTTCACCGCCTCTTAATGATCCTTGCCTGAATTAGAGAGAAATCTGCTTACTAAATCAACTGCATAAGCAATGTCTGGTCGAGTGCAAACTATAGCATACATTAGACTCCCAATTACAAAGGAGTAATGAATTAATGTCGTTTCTTCCTTTTCTTCTTTAGTGGATAGACAAGGCTTGTTACTAAATATAAAGTGATTGGTAAGTGGTGTGCTAACAGGTTTAACACTCTTCATATTAAATCTACTCAGAACTCGCTCTATATACTTTTCTTGTGATAATCACAACTTTTTAATTTTCTTGTCACAAAGAATCCGTATGCCTAGAATCTGTTGAGCTTGCCCTAAATCTTTTATGTCAAAAGAACCAAAAAACTCCTTTTTTAAACCATTAATTACAACAATGTCTTGTCTAACTATCAACATATTATCTACATATAACAGAAGAAAGATAAACTTACTATCTAGGAACATTATGAAGTACACATAATGATCTGCATTTGTTCTTGTGAAGTTATGACTCATCATAAAAGAGTCAAATTTCTTATACCACTGTCTTAATGCTTGCTTAACCCATACAAACTCTTTTTTAACATGTAAACCATGTGTTCTTTCCCTTTCACTTCAAATCACTTTGGTTAATCCATGTAAATTTCTTCATCTAAGTTACCATGAAGAAATGTAATCTTTATATCTAACTACTCAATTTCAAGATCTAAACAAGCAGCTAACCTAAAAATCACTCTAATAGAGCTCATCTTCACAACTGGAGAGAAAATCTTATCAAAGTCAATTCCTTTATTCTAATGGAAACCTTTGACCACTAAGTGAGCTTTATATTTTACTATTTTCTCTCCATCCATCTTCATCTGAAACACCCATTTGTTCTTTAGAGCTTTCTCCTTTTAGGAAGTTTAACAAGCTCATAAGTATTATTCTTCTTTAAAGAATTCATCTCCTCCCATATGGCCTTCATCCATTGAACTTTCTCTCTGTGATTCTAAACTTCTTGGAAGCTTTCTATCTCCCCCTCTTCAATAATTGTAACATTCTCAGAATTGAGATACCTAGTAGATGGATGATGTCCTCTAACTAACCTTCTGACTTAAGGCCTTTTTGTGATTGGAGGTTTAGGGGGTAGCTTCCCCGACTCAATACCATCATTAACATCAACATTAACCTATTCTATCATATTACCAGTCCCATGCTCTTCATGTAGTTCTCTCTCATTTGTGGCATAATTTGTTGCAGAAGAAATTGATACATGAAAAGAAATCTCACTATACTTATGGTCTTCTCTAATATCTTAATATCCAACATGGTCTTTGTTCCTAAAATATCACATATGTGGACTTGATGACATTTTTCTTCATTGGATCTTATAACCTATACCCAAAATCTACATCTCCATTACCTAAAAAATACATGGGACAAGCCTATCATTAAGTTTCTATCTTTACTCCTTATGCACATATACAAAAGCCTTGCACTCAAATATCTTCAAATGAGAGTAAGTAACATCTTTCCCAATTCATACTCTTCAAGAATATCAAAGTCTAATGGAGCTGATAGAGAATGGTTCAGCTTCACCCTAAAATGTCTTAGGAAAGTTAAGTTATTTTTAACATGCATCTAACCTTCTCTAGGATAATTCAGTTTATTCTTTTAGTTACACTATTATGTTATGGAGTATCATGAACAATCTTCTCACTTCTGATTCCATGCTCTAAATAATAATTCTCAAACTCTTTTAAAGTGTATTTACCTCCATTATGACTGCAAAAACTCTTTAACGATGTCCCTGTTTCTCTTTCCACAATGACATGAAATTGTTAAAGCATTGAAAAACCTAATCTTTTGTTTTAAAAAAAACACCAACACCTTTCATGAGGTATCATCAATAAAAGTAACAAAATATCGGCTACCTCCTATAATATCCACATAAAAAAGATAGCATACTTCAGAGTAAACTAACTCAAGAACATTATTTTTGTTTTTAGAAGACTTATTAAAAGAAAGTCTATGTTGTTTGGAAAATAAGCAAAAATCATAAGGGTTTAAAGCCATACCGTTGGCAAAGGAAATGAGAGACTTATTTTCCAAAATATGCAACCTTTTTTCACTTATATGTGCCAACCATTCATGCTACAGATCTAGGGAAGTTTCATCTTCAATTGCATTTAGATCACCTTTAATCATCTTTAACTAAGTCGTGTATAATGTATAACATAATCTACTTGTAAAAACCATTGTTGAATGTTTAGTGAGTTTCCAATTCTTGTTTCCAAAGATATTAAAATAACCATCTAGATACAAAGTATGAGTAGAGATCAAATTTAGGCACAATTTTGGAACATGTCGCATATTTTTTAGAATCAATGTGCAACCTACATCTTTTTTCACACAAATATCACCAATACCCATAATATTTGCATAACTGTTATTGCCCATCTTCACTCTACCAAAGTTTCCTGATTTATATGTAGTAAAGACATCATTTTTAGGTGTATCATTATAGGATGCTGCTGAATCAATGACCTAACCAACATAGTACAAATAACTCTTCATCTTTATTAAATACAGTCGTAGTGGTGTTTTGATCATGTGTCTATTTTTGATTCTTCTCATCATTCTATTCTTTTTTCCATACCTTGCAGTTTCTTCTCATATGCCCTTCCTTACCACAGTGATAGCAAACAAATTTTTCTTTTGATTGTGACTTGCTTATGAATTTAGAATACCACTTAGGACCTCTACTTTTACTCTTGTCTTTGTTCTCTGTGACTGTGATAAGAGCATGCGAAGCAGAGTTACTAAGAGACAAGTCTATAGTCTCTTCATTATACAAACTATCCTTCATCTTAGATAAAGACAAGACACCATTCAGAGTAGAGTTACCAAAAGACATTACCAAGGTCTCCCAAGTATCTGGTAAAGAGCTCAAGAGCAATAGTGCCTATAGTTCATCATCTAGTGTTATTTTCATGGTACTCAATTGATTTACCATATCCTGAAAATCACTCAAGTGTTCTGCAATTGACCGTCCATCTCTAATCTTCAAATTCATAAGCTTTCTGATAATAAAAGCTTTCATCTGAGCATTTTTCATCTCATACATATTTTCTAGTTTATTCCATAACACTTGTGGATCAACATTTTTGCTTATATGATGATAAACATTGATATCAACCTACTGTCGGATAGTTTCTACAGTCTTTTTATGCATTTTTTCCTAATCATCATTAGTTTTTCCAACTGGCTTAGCAGTTCCTAATTTAATAGGATCATACAAATCCTTATAGTAAAGAAGATTCTCCATTTTTATTTCTAAATTGAATAATTTGAAGTTGACAGTTTAATCATTTTACCGGCAAAATCCTCCACTTTGATTAACGCAAATAATTCCAAAGCACCAAACATGACTCTGATACCACTTGTTGGATATTCACTTGCTAATATCAAAATGTGTGAATTAAATCTCTTACATGTACTAAACAAAATTTCCAACCAACTAATGGACAATCAACAATAATAAACAAAGACAATTACCAAGCAATGAGACACGAGATTTACGTGGAAAACGTTACAATGTAAAGGGAAAAACCACAGGCTAAACTCTGAAATCAAATCAATTATTAAAAGAAACAAGTAAAAAATATTCCTAACGAAATAGAGTTTTTTTAATGGTCACACCAAGAAGATTAGAGAAATAATCGTTTAAAAACCACTCTCCAAAAGACTTGCTAAATCAAGTGGATTTTACAAAAAAAAAAAAAAAACGAACAGCTTGCCTTAACTCTTTAAGCTTGTGTAAGAGATAACCCATTAAGTCTTTCTTTGTTTGTAAAGCCAATGGACCCAAGCATTCACTTCTCTCTTCTTGATTCGCGTGAGAGAAAATCAACAAGAAAGGACACTTAATGATTGCTCAATTAAAACTAAAAACCCCTTAACTTTATTTTCATCCACCAATGTAAAACAAAACCCTTGTTTTTTCTTTTACCATACATGGGTTGGATTCTAAATCCCCTAGGCCCAACATAGAATCCTTGATGTTTATAACTCCAATCGTAGTAATGATAGAGTCTTCTCCTGTTTTATTGATGTGAATCTTGTAGTTTTGGGTTTTGGCGTTGTAAAAGCCTGTATTGTTTTAGCTCATTGGTGAGCTTATTTAATTTATCCTCTTTAATTTTTATTAAAAAAACTTAAAGAGAAGTCATTTTACATATATATTTGATGTGCATAGAAGGTGCCATCCCAACCACCTCTTCTACAGACTAACCCAAAAGCATTTGGCATTCAAATCAAAGCTGTCACTGCCACATTTCTCCATAAACTCCAGTTTCGACAAAAAATATTTGAGATTTAATAATCCCAATAACAGATATAGGGCGACTACAAAGCCACTATATAGCAGAGGCTCTGCAATCATAGGTGGGCTTACTTTTTAAATCAAAATGTCTTTTTTCTCCCTTTTTCCCTTTTATCTATTTTAGTTTTATTTGAGGATATAAAAATCAATTCATATAAATTTAATTGAATATTTGCATTTTTATCCCAAATGCATTTAGAAAATTACATTTTACGCTCAA
Source organism: Pinacopodium congolense (assembly GCA_028565735.1). Lineage (NCBI taxonomy): Eukaryota > Viridiplantae > Streptophyta > Magnoliopsida > Malpighiales > Erythroxylaceae > Pinacopodium > Pinacopodium congolense. The sequence goes on from JAOXYD010086081.1 coordinate 16,858, forward strand.
TACATTTACTTTTTCATCTCTGCTATTTTTTATGTAATGGCCAGGAAGCCCCTAGGGGCCATGAGGAGCCACCCCTTAGTGACTCCCTAGTTATTCCCTAACAAATAATATAATACAAAATAGAGGTATCATTGGCCTCTCCACCTTTATATAGTCCAACAACCACCATAAACTACTCCTCGTTAGCTTCTCTTCTAGTTCTCAAGGGTAAATTCCTACTTTGACATGGCAACCACCACCACCGCGACTGACGCTCCTGTCGCCGAAATGGATGACATCCAAGGCCGCCTCATATTTGAGGATGAGTGTGTTGCTACCCTTTCTTTATGTTCTCCCTCCTTTTTCCCCCCTAATACTTTAGATTTTTTTTGTTGCATTACCATCGATTTGCTTCATTTTTCATTTATTTGATCTAATAACTAACTGATATTTACTTATTCATTCAATTTACGAACTGGGACTTTGAGATTTTCTCTTAAAGTTCCTTTCTTTAGCTGTTGTTACCTATTTGAATGTCTTAGTTCAAACTTCAGTTTAATTTTGGTATTGAGATAGGAACTAATTATGTATCAAAGTTCTTTGCTTTTGACATTAGTAACCTTATTGAGTTGAAATATATTAGGATATGTTGTAAAGGTTTTCACTTTCTTTAGTTTGAATTATATGCAGATGTATCTTAGTGGATGAGACTGATAAGGTTGTTGGGCATGATTTCAAATATAACTGTAAGGGAAACATGCCTTTAAATGATTCCCAATGATTATAGTGTCTATTTGATCTAACAATAAGGATATGAATCATGATGTCAGACTATTATCTATAATTCTTAATAGTAACTAACCTTTGCTGGTACTCAAGGCAACTTTCCATAATCAGGCTAATCATCGAGTTCAAAGAAAAGTTTCCTATGGTTTTCATTTTGAAAACATAATCTTTCTTTTGGTTGAGATCTATAAACCATGTAATTGAATTATATTGAGAAATCAACATAAGAAAGATTAAAAAGAAGTCAAGAATACATAGATTTAATGAGGTCTAACAACTTTGGGTTATCTACATCTTCAGAAGCAAAGTGACTATGAATTCTTTTATTCAACTTAAAATATAAGATATATAAAATTTTATAAAAACCTTTAAAAGTTTGGTAAAAGTTAAACATAATTCAAGCATTTATGACTTACAACGGTGTCCTATAGTTCCCATTATGATGCCATTGTTTAACTCTCGTTTCGCTTCTGAAGCGGTCCATTATGATGCTACACCATTGGACCAAAATATTGTTATTATGGTCTATTTTTTTCGTCTTTTTTTTAGACTGTACCATACTGCCTCAACCTATTTTGTCGTATTCCAACAATAAACTGAAACAATGGCTGGGGGCCGATGCTGTTACTCCGCTCCATTCTAGTATCTATCTAGTTACTATTATATATGAGCTATATATACAACAAATTCCATTCCTCTAGTTTTGTGTCTGATGTACTTATATAATCCTAAAGTATAATTGAGGATCGGTACATACATTTTCATAAATAAAATTAGTAAATATTCATATAAGATGCCATTTTTTTATGCAATCTACTGCATCTTTGAATCTGCAGGTCACTTATGGGAAAATATTTTGAAAGGGAACTCATTACACAAATCTTTTAGTGTGTTTCTTTTCAACACCAAATATGAGCTACTTCTTCAGGTATATGGTCCAAATTTTACGTGTAATAACTCAGACCACCAGCTCATGGATATTGTCTGCTTTGGGCTGGTAGTCTAGGTTATTATAGATGTTATCAGAGCTAATACCTAAATAGTGTGCCATCAAGGATGCTAGAACTTAGAGGGGTTTATTGTGAGATCCCACATTAGTTGGACAGAGGAATGAAGTACGCCTTATAAGGGTATGAACACGTCTCCTTTAAGGACATGTTTTAAAGCTGTGTGAACCAAATGAAGGGGTTTGCCCACCAGCTCAAAGTGGATAATATCCATTAGGGGGTGGTCTGATCTGTTACTGATATTTCACATTGGTTGGAGAGGGGAACGAAGTACTCTTTATAAGGGTATAGACACATCTCCCTTAAGGACATGTTTTAAAGGCGTGCAGACTAAGTGGAGGGGTTTTGCCCATCAGCCTAATGTGGATAATATCCATGAGTGGGTGGTTTGAGCTGTTACATTACGAGTTACAATTGAGTGGCTTGCATGTGGGATGGTTTTTTATTTTTATGTGAGAGAAATTTAATATAAGGAACTAAAATCAAACTATAGATGTTATAAATAAGAAATTCATGACTAGCGGGATTAAATCCTCAACTATCTACATTTTAGAGAAATCTATAGTGGTTCTAATAAACCATTTTTGTTTATTCAATTGAGTCTTTTATTATATTTTATGTAGACACCTTATTTGGTAACTTAAACCTGAAACTCGAATTTCATTAAATTTCAATTCTTATTTGTAGAGCAAACTATAGATTGATGATAGTGGAAGTCAAGAAATAAGTTGAAGATAAAAATAAGAGTGTTCATACACCAAATGAGCCTAAAACAACTAGCACATAATAAATATCAGCATGAAACTATTGAGTAAAGCTAGGTGTTGTTGAGAATGTAACATGAACCACCATATTTCATTTATTAGTTTCCTTAAGATAATCTCCTTAGCATGCTCTCTAGTATTGGCTTCAGTGGTACTTAGAAGCTTACTAGGTAGCTTTTCCTATAAGAGTTATGCAATTTGTCCAACTTGAGTCTCAAAATTCTTATTCAAAACCTCATGATTCTGCATTCTTGACTAATTTGATTGGATATACTTCAAAACTATTTCTTTAAAACTAGGTGACTCTTTTTGACGATGGTTGGCTCTAAATCCAAGTGGAGGTACTCTTTGAATGTTGACTTGAATTTGTTATGGTGGTTGCTAGTGTGGTTGCTGGTAGTTCTAGTTATTGCTCCATGAAAAGTTTGGATGGTTCCTTCAACCAGGATTATAAGTATTTGAGAAAGGGTTTGCTCTTGGCCTATTTAAATTATCAATATATTAAGCTTGTTCTAGTTCATGAGCAAAAGGACTACCTTATTGACACTCCAATGATGTATGGGAGGTACTTCCACAGCTTTCACATTCAACTTTATAAGAACTACTACCAACTCCAGTCATTAGACTATCTAACTTCTTATTTATTACTTTCATTTAAACTGTAAGAGCTACTGTGTTACTAATCTCCTGAATATCATATGGCTACCTTGGATGAAATTCAAATTTTTACTTAAAACTATTCGTAGCCATTTCATTAATGAGATTGTAGGCTTCAGTCACAATCTTGCACATAGAATTACCTCCAGCCATAGTGTCAATGTTGCTATAAGATAAAGGTGTCAATCTAGTGTAAAGATAACTACCTACTGCCATGTATTGAATCTATAACTAGAAAATTTGGCAAGCATCTCTCTAAACCTTTCCCATGCTTCATATAGACTTTCATTTTCATATTAAACAATCGAGTTGATCTCAGTCTTCATCTTCGCTATCTTAGCAGTTAGGAAAATTTTAGTTAGCAATAACTTCATTAACTCATCCCATGTAGTAATGGAACCAGATTGAAGTGTTGATAACAAAGATTTTTCCTTATCTCCAAGAGAAAATGGAAAAAAGGCCTAGCCTAATTTCATCATTAGAATCTCCATTGCTTTTTTAAAAAAATCACAAGTATCAAGAAAATTTTACAAATGTTCATTAGGATCTTCTAAAGTTGAACCTCCAAATTGTGAGGACTTAACCATAGAGATGAGACTACGTGGGATTTCAGAATTATTTGCAGTGACTCTAGGCCAAACAATGCTAACTATAGGTTTACCTCTGTTTTCCAATACTAAGTCTATCATAATTGTTTCTTCATTTTTTACTTGGGGTCTAACAACTACACGTTCTTTAGGATCCATTTTCTAAAGATTCTAATTTAGTGTCAATAGATGTTCTGCTTCTAAATGATTTGATATACTTGCTAGAGATTCCTAAGTTTTCCTTTTGAACGTTCACTCAAGTTATAGATCTAAGTCTACTGGATCATGATTACATCCTTAATTATGCATACATAATTAATAAAATACTAAGCAAAAGCAAATAAATAAACAAGACAAATAAGATAATCTAAAAGCAATAAGATTACATAAAATAAAACAAATAGCAAATATAAAAAAATTCAAATAATTAGTCAAATAATTTTTACAATTCCTAGAGTAATTGACACTAATTTTCCTAATATTAAGGCCGTATTTCTCGGTAAGCCAAAAACTTGTTCTGCATTAGTTGAGTGATTATGAAAATTGGAATACTTTTAACTATTTTACTTTGAAAATCAATGTGATAAGGCAAGTGTACTTATCGAACAAGTAACCAATTGGAGAATTTTAAACCCCAAATGTCGATCCCATGAGGAAAATGGTTAATTACTAGGTTAATTAGATCACAATTATCTAGTAAAATCTAAATAATCTGATTAAAAGCTTGAAAAATGCTAAACTACTCTAACCTACTTAAATACTACAAAATTAATTTTTAATTGCTTTAAAAAATTTTAAAATTACCAAATGTTAAAATTAGCTAAGGATTTGTTGAATGATGAGTTAATTAAGATTTAAAAAAATTTTAGGGCTGATTAGAGTTCCTTTACAAAATCAAAACAAAGCTATGGTTAAGACTTAAGTTTATCTCTATTAAACTTAGTTTAAAGTTTGGTTATGCTTTAAATCTAGAAATTAGGCTTTAATTTCAAGAAGGTGACTTCTGGATTTTTAAATTTAGAACTCTAACTCTTATAAAAAATCAAAGTTTGGTCATTCATAGATTAATTTGTGGTGCTTATTGATTTTTTCAACAAACTAAGTTGATTTCTTAAGCTTAGATTATCTTTAACATTAATCTCAATTGGCTAGCTCAAAATTACTACTTTTAACCCTTTAATAAACGAAACTCAGACCTTATAACATTCTTTAAGCTCTCTTAAATCATAAATACACCAATCCTTAGCAATAAAAATGATGTAGTCATACATCTTGATTAAAACATATAAAACATACAACTTAAACATCATGTCTTGACAAATATGAAAATATGAGCTATAAAATAAAGTTTACGAGTTACAAAACAACCAAGAGAAGCTCGTAGGAGGTTCACAGACTCCTTAACTTGATCTTGACTTCACCACAGTTATAGATCAACACAAATTAGTAGAAAAATCAAAGAACAATTGAAGATGTAAGCATAAATATGAGAACTTCAATAAATCCGAAAAATGGAGCAAATGAAATAAAAATCTGAGTTAAGAAACCCCCTTAAGATAATTTCTAGACTTAGGTATGAGTCTTAATAACAAGCTCTAATGTCCAGAAACTCAGAACAAAGTGTTTTAAGCTTATATGATACTTAGAACAAATGAAGAGAGAAGTAAGAGCTTCTCTCTTAATCTCTAGATCTAATTTCTTGTTAATTGATTCTTGATTATGTGTTGTTTGTCTGTTTTACAACTCTAGTAGCCTCCCATTTGTACTTGTAGGCAAGGAAAATTAATGAAGAACATGTCACAGCTGCAATATTAAGATTTAGAGAGGATTTGCTATCTGACTATCAATATAGCAGGTTGACTGGAGGAAATACGACGCTCTAAGCCTATCATATTGATCTTGTGCAGTCACATGAATATGGGTTCTTAGAGACCAATGCGCTCTCCAAACCTATGTATTGGTCCTGGATAACCCTAATTTTGCTATCTTTTTCACTTCTTTCTTAATCCAATCATTTATCAAATAAGATCTAATTCTTGCAAATTAAACATTTCAAATAAAAAATTAAACATATAATCATGAATTTAAGGGTCAAAACATCACAATTATTTATGAACAACTTATGCAAATGGACCCCCAATAATCACCTTTTTTTATCTTAAAGATTTGGAAGTATGGTCAAATTCATGGCCAATGGCATATCATATAAGTACATCCTTTATATAGCAATAAATAGTTAGATGATATTATAGCTCCTTATCTTAGTCCTGTTCAGGATATTAATGCTAATTTTGATGAGAAGCCTACTTAGCTAACAACTATTACTTCCCATCCATTAACTGGTGCTAGTCCTTTAGCTTTCACATCCTTCAAGATTTCTATAGGCACATTACATGAGTTAATATTTCATATTAATAGCAAGCTTGATCACTAGCAGTGACATATTAATCATATTTGGGAGCATCTACGATTGAGGGATTTAGGATTTAACAGTTGATGTTATGATATTATATATTTTTATATTTCTTAACTATCTGCTGTATTTTTTTTCAATTTGTTATTGTTTATTTATTTTTTTTACTTTCTTCTTTCTTTTTATCTAGCTGTACTAATCTCAGTTAGACACTAGTAGCTTTATAAAATTAATGAAGTCTTTCTATTCTATTTTCTCTCTCTATTTTGTTTATTCACGTTATTTAAATTTTGGGGACAATGTTTAGTGTAAGTATGGGGGAGGGGAATAAGAATAAAGTTTATCTTACACTTGAATTATTGTAATTCTTGATAGTTTTTTTTAGATATCTCATTTTGAAATTCTTCTATTGGTTAATTAAATGTTAGGTGTGGTGCTTTAATTTAGTTAATGCATTTAGTATAGTTAGTACTGATTAATTTGTGATTGGTTATTAATTTCTTGACTTTGGATGTGAACTATGTATATAAAGATAATTTTTATGCATAATTATTAAATTCTTAATAAAACTTTACATGTATTTTTGTGTGAATTTTAATAATTCCTTAACTTTTGGTAAAAATTTTGAGCTTTAAAATTTTGAGTATGTAAAAGTACTTGAATTGATTTAAATGATAACAAAGATAGAAAATGAATGATAAGGTAAGATGAAGCACAAAATGCACTTCTTAGGAAAAGATGGGGCGAAAAACACCTATATCTAAATAAATATGAAGTAATAAGGAGACTAAAATAAGATGGAGTGTAAAACACACGTCATTGTAAGCCCTATAACATTTAAGAGGGGGTAAATTGGATGTCTAAAAATTCATTTCCAAATAGGCCAATTTAAACACATTAAGCCAATTTTAACTATATGAATCCCCAAACTAAAATTGAACCTATATATTATAGCAATATTAAATCAATAATAAAATAAACACAAGAACATAAAGTTAAAAACATAAGGGAAGAGATGAACATATAGATTTATAAAGGTTCGTCTAATCCAAAGATAGACAACATCCTCTCTCTAAGTACTTGTTAGAAATTCACTAAAAGCTAATCTTACTTTAGTTGGATAAAGAGTAACCCTTACAACAATCTTGTTTACAAGGTCAAGAGAAACCTTTACAAACTTACTTTAAGAGTTAAGAGTAACCCAACAATTTTATTCACAAGGGTTAAAAGGAACACGCACAATAATCTTGAATTCTAAGGGTTAAGAGGAATCCACCAATCTTACTTTTCAATGGGTGAAGGGTAACCCTTTACACAACTAAATTTACAACAATTTAATAAAAAAAAACATACCTTAAAATTAGGCTTTCCAAGCCTCAATTCAAGCTTATATGGTTTATCAAAAACTTGATCAAAATCAATTTAAGAAAGGGCTCAATTATAACCAATGTAAAGCTTATGCTTTATGCATTGTCTAATGCTTATACATAGCATAAAACAATCCAATTTACATTCAAATATCAGTGAAACTTAAATCTTGCTTCATATAAGTCAATACAAACCTTTTAACAATCTTTTTAATAATAAATAGGAGCCTTAAATCAATCACAACAATTAACAAAGCAAATCCCCTAAATATGTAACCAAATCACACCTTTAATGGTGTATCAATGAAGCTTAATGTATAAAAACGTTTATGAATATTTAAGAGGCAAAAAAAAATTATGAAAAGCCTCCATACACCTTAATAGATCTTTAAAATTCAATTTAAGTAATAAAAACGTGATTATAGCATTAAAAAATTAGATTGAGCATAAGAACACATAATCTGTCAAAATGTGCAGTATATATGTTCCAACCTAGAAACAAATAATTTTAAGTAATCAAATGATGAAAAATAAATGCAATAAATCTACTTGAGCATTAATCTATTAGCAAAAAAAAAGTACAACAATAAATATGAATTTAACGTATTAACTAGGTGGATTAAAACAAGAGTAAGACAAGAACTATTAAACCTAGACAACTTTGGGGTAACCTACAAATGTGAGCTTAATCCAACAATATAAGTACTTAAAAATTGAAGAAAAAAACTCTAGCACACCCCTAAAACTTAAGCAAATATAAAATGACAAATTTTAGCACCAAAAATAGATTTAACAGAAAAAATTGAAGTGAACAAATAAGGTGAACATATGTTGGATATATTTGAGAAATCTGTGATCTTGAAACTCAAACAAATATTGTTAGTGCTTAAAAATCAAAAAGAAAGATTTACTACACTCTTGAAACCTTAAACAAGCTTTTATTAACAATTTTGCAGCATTAAAATGGGATTTAGAACATGAAAATTGAACAACATAAAAGATGAACCAAAACAGAGAAAGTTTTAGAGTATCTAATGGTTTAAGTTTGGAACAAATGAAATAAGCTTCCAAAAATTCAAAAACAAAGATTAAACAACCTCTATAACACTTAAGTAAATAGAAAACAACAATGTTTCAATTTTAGAAATAGATTAAGACAGCAAGAATCATGATTAAAGTAAGAACAAAAAATGCAAAAATAGAAAGTGCAAAAATAGTTTTGATATATATATATGTGAATATAAACTTTAATCATATAAAATAAGCACCATAAAATATAAAACAATTTTCAAACAAGCTCTTAAACACTTGGGAAAATAGAAAATAAAAAGTTTGCATACCTAGAAACAAATTAAGATAGCAAAAGTCGTGATTAAAGCAAGAACAGAAAGTGCAGAAACAATATATATATATATATATATATATGGATATAAGCTTATACCTAATGA
>JAOXYD010086082.1:0-12165 GCA_028565735.1 Pinacopodium congolense
AATTTTCCATCCTGTAACTAAATCACTTACTTTTTCCTTTTAATCTTCTCAAATAACCCACTTAGTTTTTATTTAGTTACATAAACAATTATATTCGTATAAGTAAATTTTGAAAAACGTTGCAAACAATTTTTTTTCCTTAGATTAAAAAAATGACTTAAGTTAAGAGGCTAATTTTAAAATTTTTAGTAAACAAATTAAATTTTTTATTTTTTAATTATTAAAAGTATTACAAATAATTATCTCAAAAATTAATTAACATATTGTTTTTTTTTATTTAGAGTTTGGGGAATGACAAACAAATTTTTTTATCCATACATATATGAAACTTCATTTAACCCGACAGGTCAACCCGCACTGACCCAACCTGAATTTGGCCCAACCCGAATTTCACTCGACCTAAAATTGACCTGAACCTAAATTAACCTGATCTGAATCTGACCTGAACCCGAAAACTTTTCAACCCGAAATGACTTGAATCTGAAATGATCCAACCTAAATTCGACCTAAACCTGAATTGGTGTTGACCCGAAATGATCCGAACCTATAATGACCGACCCGAACCCGACCCGACTCACCCGATTGACATCCCTAACTGTATCTTCTTGGGGATCAAAATCTATTTTTATATAACCAAAACAATCTCTATCTACTTATTTTCACAATCTTAGAGAACTATTGCCTTTCTTTCAAGAAATGGAATAAAGTTCATTTTTTATGTAAATTAATCCTCGTTTTTTTAACACAATTATAATTACTAACAACTTTTTGTAAAAATAATTGAAGCAAATGGTGTAATGTCAATCTTTTTTTCTTTTAATTTCAAGAGCGTAGTCAAAATAGAAAAAAAAAAGTTGTCAACTTGCCATTTTAAATAAAAAAAAAATGGTGCCATCAATTCATTTTTTTTTCTTTTTTTTTAATGGTGATAACAATTAATTGAAGATGCAAGCTTGATGGAAACAAAATGCAGGAAGTTAGGATGGTTCCACTTATTGCTTACACGTATAGACATGGGATCAGGTCGGGTTGGCGTTAACATGAAATGATCAAAACCTATAATGACCCGACCCGACCCACCTGATTGACATCCCTAACTATATCTTCTCGGGGATCAGAATCTATTTTTATATAACCAAAACAATCTCTATCTACTTATTTTCACAATCTTAAAGAACTATTGCCTTTCTTTCAAGAAATGGAATAAAGTTCATTTCTATGTAAATTAATCCTCATTTTTTAACACAAGTATAATTGCTAACAACTTTTTGTAAAAATAATTGAAGCAAATGGTATAATGTAATCTTTTTTTCTTTTAATTTCAAGAGCGTAGTTAAAATAGAAAAAAAAAATTCAACTTGCCATTTTAAATAAAAAAAAATGGTGCCATCAATTCGTTTTTTTATGTTTTTTTAATGGTGATTCAATTAATTGAAGATGCAAGCTCGATGGAAACAAAATGCAGGAAGTTAGGATGGTTCCACTTATTGCTTACATGTATAGAAATGGGATTAGGTTGGGTTGGCGTTGACCCGAAATGATCTGAACTGGTAATGACCCGACCCGAACCCGACCTGACCCGCCCAATTAACATCCCTAACTATATCTTCTCGGGGATCATAATTTATTTTTATATAACCAAAACAATCTCTATCTACTTATTTGCACAATCTTAGAGAACTATTGCCTTTCTTTCAAGAAATGGAATGAAGTTTATTTCTATGTAAATTAATCCTCGTTTTTTTAATACAAGTATAATTGCTAACAATTTTTTGTAAAAATAATTGAAAAAAATGGTGTAATGTCAATTTTTTTTCTTTTAATTTCAAGAGCATAGTTAAAATAGAAAAAAATTGTCAATTTACCATTTTAAATTAACAAAAAATAGTGCCATCAATTCGTTTTTTTTTCTGTTTTTTTAATGGTGATATCAATTAATTGAAGATGCAAGCTCGATGGAAACAAAATGCAGGAAGTTAGGATGGTTCCACTTATTGCTTACACGTATAGCCATGGGAGTTGGGCATGTGTTCAATACCGTACTGGTACCAGTAAGAAATTAGTACGAAATCAGTGTGTTCAATATCGTACTAGTACCGGTAAGAAATCAGTATGAAATTCTTCAATTCTATACCGGATTCAAATACCAGTTAATACCGGTCAATACTGAACAATATTGGCCAGTACCAGTACCAAAAAAATAAAATAAAATTTAAAGAAAAATTTTGTATTTTAATCTTTTTAAATTTAAAGTTAAGTTAAAAATGATACAATATAATACATTTATATACTATTATGTAAATTTTATAAAATTAAGGAATTAATTTATAATTTTAAAAAATATCTGAAACAGTACCGATATTAACCGGTATTGGTACAGTACCATTTTATAGATAAATCTGATATCAATACCGATACGATATTTAATACACTGGTTAGGGCTCCAACTGTCGAGGATTGATGGTGCCAACATTAAATTAGTTATTATTTTCTTTTTGAATGAAAACTAGTCAATGAACATAAAACAAAAAACAAAAAGCACATATGTCCATCCTCCATACTTGTTTGATATAACATTTATAAAGTACACAAGTTATTGATATATACACGTTATTTTCCAATAATATGAGAAGATAAGATGCCATTTTTCTCTTAATAAAAAGTCTTAATTTTTTTAATAATTATATTATTATTTTACTAAAATTTTAATTATGGTTAAAAAAAGGTCTCTCAAACATTCTTTCACAAAGTTTAAATTTAAAAATTTGTTGATCAATTGAAAAAAATTTGAATAAGTAGTTACTTGTCTACATATTATCTCTTACCAATTATGTCTTAATTCTTCTTAGGAAAAGCAATAAATTAGGTTACTAATAAGTTTTAAAATTTACGTTGACGATTTTAATATCGTCACCAATACTATACAAGTATGGCTTTAATTTTTTTTCCTAATGTATTAAAAAGGTAAGAAGTAAGCTCTTTAGTGCAACAATATTTTCTTGTCACAAAAATATAAAAGAAAAATATTCAAACAACTTTTTTATTTACTTTAGTTTTATAAGAAATTATAGTTTAAGTTGTAATTTATTAAATACATGCATATATCTTTTTATTAATTTTTCTTTTATTTTTAAATGTTAAATTAAAGATAATTTTAAATCAAATCAAACAATCGAAATATTTTTCGTCTTAAATAAAATAGAACTTTACCCTCTATAAATTTAGGGCTAAAAATAAATCTCATCCTCAATCAAAAGAATGGTACAAAATGATGGAGGGATTGATGCAAAGTACAAAGCATAAGGGATTTGTGCCTACAAAAGAATAGAAAAAGGAATAATCATCATAGAAAAAGGTTGGCATTGCCATATGTAATCCATCATACTAGCGTTGGAACAAAAACCAAGGTCTCAAGGATTCTTAAGAGTTTTTATGACTAGAAGTGCTTTCAATGATGTTACATTTTCATTTCTCAAAGAAAATGATGTTACATTTTCACAAAAATAGTTATAAATTTAATTTAATTATAATTATAATTATGTAATTATGGATTATTTTATTTTATTTTTAATTTAATGCCTCAACTGCCTAATTTTATACATGTGTCTTGGCTAAATTTGTGAAGGTTGTTTAATGACACGATGGTCAAAAAATTAATCATAGAAGAAAGTAAACGCAATGCATTTCATATTGCAAAGTTTGTTCCCGCTTCTGACGTTGTTTTGGCCACTCAAGTGACATTTAGTCCACATCCTTAGAGTCCAGTCAGGATAACTTTTAAAGGATCTTATTTTTACTTTTAAAAGCCTAGTTATCATATTTCTGAATGTAGAAAACAACTTTGACATAATTTTAGACAAAGTAATCTCTCTAATCCATTCAACCTTCTTCTATTACAACTACTGTTACAGAGAGTCAAAGTGAAAGTACATCACCTAAATTCTCCCTTGAAGACTTTCATGCTCTTCTTCAAAAACTTCAACCAAATTCTAGTACTGTCTTATCTTCTGCTTTGTCTGTCACTTCAAGTACTTTGTCTTTGTGGTATTTTGATTCTACTTGTTGTAACCACATGACATCTGATTCTTCTATTCTTCAATCTTCATAACCATCTATTCCGCATATTGTTCATACTAATGATAACTCTACTATGCATGTTCAACGTATCGACACTAATCACATATCCAATTTGGTTTTACCTAATACATTCTTTGTTCCTAAACTCTCTTTGAATCTCATTTCTGTTGGTCAATTATGTGAATTTAGTATTAACTTATCTTTTTCTTGTTATGGTTACACTGTTCAAGATCCACATATAGGCAAGACCATTGGAACAAGGTGTAAGGTCGGAAGGTTATTTGAGCTTACTTCATTGCATCTTCCCTCTAAAATTACTGTTGGTGTCGTCACTTCACATCTTGACATTTCTGTCTTGGTCATCCTTTTAATGCCAGATTAACCTTCTTAGTTTCTAGTGAATCTTTAGGTCCTGTTAAATTTGACCATTTTGATTGTATTTCACGTCAACTTTCATAAAGTCATGTTTTACCTTTTTCTCTAAATGAGTTTATTTCTTCAGCATCTTTTGATAAGATTCATTATGATGTTTGGGATCCTGCTCCCCATTATACTATGGGTGGCTGAAGATATTATATTATTTTTCTTGATGATTTTTCTCGTTATACATGGATTTACTTAATGCATCATTGATTTGAATTATTCTTTATTTACTCTCATTTTGTTAATATGATTCAAACTCAATTTTCTTGTAAAATTAAAGTCTTTCCTACTGATAATGTCATGGAATATAAAGATATCAATTTTACCCAAGTTCTTGTCCATCAAGGTACTATTATTCAAAGATCTTACCAGATACCTCTAAATAAAATGGTTGAGTGGAACACAAACATAAACATATTATTGATACTATTAGAGCCCTTCTCCTATTCTCCTATCGTCCATAAAATTTTTGGAGAGAAGATATTCTCACTGCTATGTTATAATGCCCACATAACCCTTGAAAGGATAGGCGGGTATTACTAAAGATAGGATTGAAACATATTAAATTAATACATAACATGTTAATAAATACATTCCAAACTCTGAAACAAAATAGTACAGATCTTAAGATCAAATACACTATGTGTATTATAATATTTACAAACTGTTAACAAAATATATTATGCCTCATATTATGACATACACCTCAAACATACATTCCCAAACAAAATACATACTTCGTTAGCCCTTGCGGTTGTTATTATCCCATACTTCAAATCCTCCTATTTGAAACTACATGAGACAAAACCATCGTGCTAAACATAAAGTTTAGTGGGGAATAAACTAAACACGGTATAAGATGACAAATGTTCCAAACAATCATCCAAACAGTCACATATTTGAAAACAATCTAAATGTCATATGTAGTAATTACTTATCCATTTTCAAATCAAACCAAAATATCATGCAACTCAAAATAAAAGATAATATATCGGAACAAATTACAAATTTACTTCAGACCAAAACTCACCAATATCATAACTAAATATGATAAAAGAATTTACTTATTTCAGAACAAAGCTTAGTTGTTTTAGAAGAAAGCTTAGTTATATCAAAACTGAGCAGAGATTAGAATACAAAGCCTGTTAGTCTGTTAATCCTTACAGGAGTGGGTAACGGGACTAATCTAAAAGATACTGTGATCAGTATCACAAAATAGGAGAGACATATGTCTTAATTAGTAACAAAAGACACCAAAGTATCAGTAACAGAAGACACTAAAGTGTCACAGGAGAAGCTGCAGACCCTTATAGGCATGCCTATATACCCACGATTAGGATTTAATAGTATTCAAACAAAACAGATTCATTTCAAAATTCTCATGTGAAGGACATATTGCAACCCATAGAACTTTATTCCATTTTGGTTCAATATGACATATTCTTTGATTCACACAAATAGAAAACACTTCCAATACGATCTCAATTATCAAAATCCTCGGATACTTGATGGTTCGGAAGTAATATAATATCATCACAGAAATTCTAAATTCACAAAAACCCATATCCAAGTCATCATACTTCAGTCTTTGGAATTCATTCATTCATGAACACACCAAATAATGTAAGGTTCCTGCACAAGAAGTACTAGGAAAACAAGCATAATTCAAGTTATAATCATTCGTTTATCAAGCCATTTTAACTGAAATCAAACTAAGACCTACATCTACAATGTATATTCTTTAAGTTTCTGTAAATTCATTCTTTAAGGATATGTAAAATAGCTCGAAAAAGTGAAACTAGAACTTCACCCTGTACAGGAGTCTATCACAAGTAGTACTAGAAAAATAGACATAACTTGAGTTATAGTCAATCTTTTATCAATCTATTTTCACTGAGGTTAATCTAAGACCTATATCTACAAATGTTATTTTTTAAGTTTCTTCAAATTCGTGCTCTAAGGATATATAAACTAGATCAAAAAACTGAGATTAAAATTTCATCCTGCACAAGAGTCTATCACAGGTAGTATTAGAAAAACAACTATAAATCGAGATCTAGTCACTCTTTTCTTAATCCGTTTTCAGTCAGGTCAAGATAAGACCTATATCTACAACTTTTATTCTTTTATTTTCTTCAAATTCAGCCTCTAAAGATATGGAAAATAGATCGAAATAAGAAGATGAATTTTGATCTATCTTCAAACAATTGCTTTTTGTTTTTTTTATGACAAGCTTTTGGTCAATTTTATATGGTCCGTTTGACACAGAAACGGAGCTTTTTGGGTAATAAGTTCTTCTACACAAATGTTCATCTATATCTTAAGTTTCTAAAGAAATAAATTTGATGCAATTTGGTTCATTAATTTGAGAGTTATACCCAAAATACTACAGACTACTCTCAAACATGAACAACAACTAGAACTCAACTTCAAACTAATTTTCAAACCCCTTAATGACATAAATCAAATTCGATTCCTTCATGAAAGTTGTAGATATATGTATCAAACATACAACATTACATGGTATAACATGATACCAAGTTTATTATTTCCTTACCTTACTAAAATTCAAATCCAACTCCAATAATCTAGATAAACCAAGCTTCCAAACAACCTACACATACAAAGCTTATGATCCAAACTCCAGTAGAAGTTAAGAGAAGATGAGAGGTTTTTTTTTATGGAAAGAAGACAAGAATGAAGAGAGTTGGAATACTCCAGTAGAAGTGTGCCCCATCACTAGCTATCTCAAAAAATAAACATTGTAGATGTACGTCTTAACTTGATTTCAGTGAAAATGACTTGATAAAAGAATGACTATATTTGAGTCATTCATGTTTTTTTAACCATAACTAAGCATACAAACCCCCAAATTGTGTAATTTTAGTTTCATATAAAACCTAAAACATAGAGGTAAATATCTCTAGAGAGACTTTGATTTAATTTTGCCTTTATGACATTCGAAATTAAGGTTGAAAAAGGTGACCTAATGCTGCCTATATTTTCGAGCAACTTGTGATCGTTTGTTCATTTCTCATTATTTAGAACTCCAAATGGTCTCATTGTTAATGCTATAGAAACTAAATATAGAAAGGAAAAATTGTCTATAAGAGTTTAAAACCCAGTTCGGACTTTTTCTATATGCATATTAAGAAACAAATCATAGGTTTAGTCATTCTAATTTTCATGTATCAACTTAACTTGTCACTTGATAATTTTTATGCCTTCCACATTCAAATCATGGCACAATTTGAACTCTTATCTCACATATACTGCCATAAACATGTATCATTTTAACTAGAGTATGTTTTGGGGCCTTACATAAAAAAATATGAAAAATACTCCAAACCAACTTTAAAACTTTCCAAACAAGTTCTTAACATTAATTAAGGCTTTAAACAAGTTTTAAAACATATATGAAGGCTTTTTTAATTAAAAAAGGCATCCTATTGATTCAAAATACAATAAGTTGCCTTGATTATGAAAGCTTTAATGTTTTAAAAAACTTTAAAACGTTTCCAAACAATTCTTAAGCCATCCATAAACCAAAATTCATAATACAAACCAATTCAAACACATATGATCAACACTTAATCTATCACTCAATTCACTTAAACATATCAATAAGCATATATGAAGACAATTCATCACATTATTACTTGATTATGCAACATTTAGCTTTTATGCTATTCTAATTCAATTCTTAACATGGAAAATGACATAATAAAATTCAATTAATCACTAAAACACAATTCAAATCTTATATGTCTATATGTAAATGTGTCATGCAAATGTGAGAGCCCTTTTCAAGTATTGATTAAGATCAAGAAGACTTACAACTTAAGATCCTTTCCTAAGCCTAACCAACTTTGGTCTTCATAAACATGATCTTTAATTGATCTTTATTCTTGATATCACTTGATCTTCAAACCTTATCCATAATTGATTATCTAATGCTTAAACTCTTCTAACTTTCGTTACGCAGATATGTTTTTGCATTTCAACTATTTACCTATCTTAATTACACATCAAAACTCAAATATTAGTAATAATAATGTTTTATCATCATAAAAAAAATATGATTGGAACCAACTTGGTTCAAAAATTGATGAACCAAGTGAGAGTAAAGAATTTGGTATCATATAGTGATGCAAAGGAGATATTCTTATGTCCTTATTTGATAATTTATACCTTGACTTAATTTTTTGATACTTGTGTTTGATTTAAAAAACTTGACCTTAGTTTTTTGTTTTAAATTGAAAAATGGTTTCATATGTTTAAGGGGAGCCATTGCATGTTTAATATTAAAATTATTGCATAATTTTTGAAATTATTAAGTTCTATTAAAATTGTTGCATGATTTTTGAAATTGGTGCACTACATTAATTTTAAAATAAATTATTTTGAAAATTATGCATTGCACATATTTTAAAAATGGGTTGTTGAATCTTTTGGGAATGGATTTCTTGCTTAAGTTTAGGAAGAATGTTATTTTCAATTGATATTTTCAATTGGTATTAGAACATATATCTTTTGCAATTAGTATCATTTTTTTCAATTAGTACCATATCTTCCAATTTTAAATTGATGTCATCTTCTTATAATTGGTATTAATTGGCATCATATTTTTACAATTGGTATCATACTTTACAAGTGGTATCATTTCTTTTAAATTGTTATCACCTTTAAAATTGTGCATATTTTTGATAAAGTTTTAAAATAAGTACATTCCTCTTATATGATTTATCGTTATCAAATGCATAAATTTAGGGGGAGTACATCTTTTTGACATATTTAAATTTATTTGTCATGACTTATGAAAAGTTTACATACTATTGACTCATAATGTATGTTTAGAATGCAAATATGCATAACTTGTGTTTTGGATACATAATAGGCGTTATAAGAATAAATATGTCTTTTTATTGCATAAATATATGTTTTTTTATATGATATATGTATGATGTGTATTTTTTATGCAAAGGTATATGATATATGTTTTTGATACATAAAGATGCATATTAGGTATTTTTTATTCATAATATACATGGTGCAAGAAAATGTACATATTTGAAGCATAGAAAATACATAATATGTGTTTGGTGATGCATTTTATGGATTTATCCCTTTTCATGCATAATTATTCCATAATGCATAATTGCATTCATTTACCTAGAGTATTATATACAATTGGTATATTTTTATATGCATGAATTAAGAGTGAGTAAATTTTAAGAATTAGTTACAACCGGTTTTTTTTGTTTGATCATGTCAAAAAGGAGAAGAGAGATGTGTGATATTATGGTCGAATATAATTTTTTAGTATAAAGGAGAAGAGACATATCATTTCATGTATGATAAATTGTTACATGAAATGTGTTTCATATATGTTTTATATAGAGGAGGTCGTTGAACCAAGAAGGTTCTAATCATGTGTTTTGATGATGACAAAACATTATTCCTATTAATACTTGGGTTTTGGTTCATTAGAAAGATAGGTTGATGTAAAAGTGCAAGGACATATGTTGGAGCTTAAGGTAGAAGAACCTAGATAAAGGAAATGAAGAATTGAAGATTTAAAGTGATGATCAAGAGAAGAAGATCAAGGTTGATTAGATTTAGGAAAGTGTCTTAAGTTGTAAGTTTTATAAACTTGATCATTATCAATGCTTGAAAGGGCTCTCACATTTGAATAACATTTTTGCATGATTATTTGCATATAGGGTTCGAATTGGGGTTTTAATAATTAATTGAATCCGAGTATGGTAGTGACATGTTTGGAAAATGTCTGGATAGTTAAGAATTGTTTTTTTTATTTTTTTTCAATTTTTAAAATTGAAATTTGTTTGGTTTAAAACCATTTGTTGTGATACTTTAAATCTGTTCAGATTTAGGTTATTATCATTCAATCTAATTTTGCAATGCTAAAATACATTTTTATTGTTTTAAAATAATTATAAAATTTTTTAAGGTCTCAAGAGTGCACTAGAATTTTATTTCAATTTTTAAGCACTCATAATGTTTGTTTGAGCTCCAAGAACATAGATTACTCAAATCTATCCAGCATATATGCACCTTATATATTCACTTCGAATTTGGATTTTAAATCTATTTTTAGTGTTGACATTTGCTATTTTCTATTTTTATGTATTTAGGAGTGTAATGGTTTTTTTTCAATTTTTAATCCATTATATTGTTAGTTTATACTCAATTTTATAGATTACTCAAAGCTGTCTCTAATGGCCAGTTTAGGGTTGTGGGGGTTTTGATGTCATTTTGTCTCCTAAAAGACTAGATCTGCCTCCCAATGGCTCTAAACCCTTATAGACCATATTTACATCTTTTAACAATATTTTCATCACTCTCAAATGAAAAAAGAAACAAGTTTACAAGCTAAACTTCTAACATACTTCAAAGCTATCTAGATTTTGTTATTTATTGGTTCATCTATATTTCTCTTATTTTATTTTATTTCAATCTCATTTCTATAGCTGGAAAATTATTGTTTTTAGTTTTTTTGGATACTCAAGAGTTTTATTGAGCTTTTTTTTTTTCATTTATAAGGTTTTATTTCTTTAGGTGTAATCTTAGATTAATACATATATCAAAATTGTTTCTGCACTTTTTATTTTTGCACTTTCTATTCTTACTTTAATAATTAGTTTTGATATCTTAATCTATTTTTGGGTGTGTGAAATTAGTATTTTATGTTTTCCCAAGCTTTTAATAGTTTTTTTGAATAAATTTTTATATTTTAGGGTGCTTATTTCAATTGATTAAAGTTTATATTCATACATATATCAAAATTGTTTCCGCACTTCCTATTTCTACACTTTTGGTTCATACTTTAAACATGATTCTTGCTATCTTAATCTATTTCGAAAGTTGTGAAATTATTGTTTTCTATTGGCTTAAGTGTTCTAGAGTTTGTTTAATCAAGGTTTCAAAATTTTAAGTGCTTTTTTCATCATTTTCTAGCTTAAGTTTGCATACATATCAAAATTGTTTTTTCATTTTGTTATTATTGTTGTCTTGATTAAATTTCATTTTTTATCATCTAAATCAGTTTCTAGGTGCTCAAATTTTTTGTGCCTAGTTTTTTTAAATGTTAAGAGTGTCTTGGAATTTTTTTTATTTTTAAGTACTTATATTTTTAGTTTAAGCTCCAAATTCTCAGTTTAATCAAAATTGTCCAGATTTACATTCTTGATCATTCATACTTATCTTTAACTATCTAAATCTAATTTTTATGATTAAAAATTGCATAAATATATTGATGTTGTGTTTTCCTATCTTTCAAGAAGTTATCTAACCTGTTTTTGTGATTTTAAAAGGTTAGAACCATTTGTTTATAAAGATGAAAGTTTGACAACATATACTTTGATAGTTCTACATGTTCTTGTTATGTTCTTGATTTAATCCATCTATTTCAAGCGAGAATTTTGTTTTTATTAATGTGATTTATTGCTAGCTAATAAATTAATGTTGCAGTAGGTATGTTGTTTTGATCTCATGCCATTTGATTAGTTAAAATTGGTAGTTTTTAGGCTAGAATATTAAGGCTTCATATTTTGACAACTCGTGTGCTTCTTGCTTAAATTTGATTTTTAAATGCTATAATTTCATTTTTGTTGATTTAGTTTGATTGTGTATGATCTATTGAGG
>JAOXYD010086093.1:0-12165 GCA_028565735.1 Pinacopodium congolense
GGGATCGTCTAACTTAGGCCACCAACTTGCAAGTTCAGAAAGTGTAACCAAAAGGTACGAGACCCTAGATTAGTTAGTTACGTTTTTTTCCAAATCCAATTAGCCTATTGCTACTTTTGGGAATCGCTTTGGATTATTACATATCACAAGCTTAAACCTAGCTTTTGGATTAGGAAGTTTTCTAAAGGGTGATCAAGCCTATAGCTAATACCTAATTCATGATATTTACCCAATGTCCTAAACGAAACTAAGCCTAAAAGCACCAAATCAACCAACATCCAATCACATTCTTACAATTGATTACCCCTTCATCCCACCTATACCTTCAAGCCATTAGGAATTTAGCTGCACATGTTCAAATTAATTAAGAAAAAAATTAGATAAACATAACCCATACTTAATTATGGAAACTCAATGCTGGAAAATTTAAAATTTATATTGAAAACCACAATTCAATACCTAATCTAAGACAAATTTAAATTATTTATACTAATTATCAAGTAATCACACCTTAATTCACAAAGCCCAATCAAATTACCCTAAAATAGAAAATCTAGCACACAAAAAAATAGATTGAAAATTGAAATTAAACACATGATACCCTAAAAACATGCGCAAATTCAATTTTATAGTAAAACCCAAACAAAAATATCAAGAATAAATCAAAACCCATAAGATGAACCATTAAATCCTCAAAATTTAACTTGGGTAGACTTGGAAAAGAAGAATATTGAGGTTACAAAATCAAATTCAAAGCTGGAAATTGAAGAAACAAACATCTATTGATATTTATATAAGAATTTTTACATTGTCTAAGGTTTTCAAGCTCTAAATTTACCAAAAACTCAACCTATACAACATAAAATCTATAAATTCAAAATGAAAAAAATAAATTGTCTAGGAACAATATTTAAAGAATTAAACTACATAGAACAAAGTGTAAGCCCTAAAGGCACTGAAGAGGGTGGTAAATTGAGTGTTAAAAACTTTCTTGCGAAATTTAAACTTAACATTTAACTATTTAACGAGGTATGTAAGAGTGATTGTCAAATTGATAATGCACAATAAGTAATAAGTAAAAAGAGAGAGAGAAGAGAAGGCAAGATACACAGTTTGTTAAAGAAGTTCACCTACCCCAAAGATAGGCTACGTCTCCTCTCTAACTACTTGTTGGATATTGTTCTTTACTACTAACTCTTATGAAAAAAAAAACAATACAATCTTCTTTTAAGGTGAAGAGTAACTCCTATAAGACTAATCTTTTTCTAGGAAAAAAGAAGCATTTACAACTCAAATCTTTTAAGGAAAAGAGGAGTGTTGATAAAACACAATCTTCCTTTGTTAAGGTGAAGAAAAACCTTATGACCAATCTTTATATAGAAAAGAGGAGCCTTGACATAATTAACCATCAACAACAAATCAAATAACCCCTTCACAAGTAACTAAGACACTTAAGAAAGTGTTTCACTTAAAGCACAATCAATATAAAGGCGTCAATACTTTTACTAATGATATGAATGATCAATGACCCTAACAAAAGCTTAGACAAAAATAAATATAACTGATTGAGGCACTAAAAATGTGTATGATGATGAAAACACAATCTTAAAAACTTATACAAACCAAACCTGAATAAATTTGATAGATAAGATAGAACATGCCTCCAAACACTTAAACAAGCCTCTAAAAATCAGTTAGATGACCAATGATGCTCTTGAGGACTTAGAAAAATACAAAATAATAATTTAGAAGCAAACAAAACTTATTTAAAGGCCCAAATATATGAATCAAATTTAGTAAATATAATCTGGATAGTTTAAGGCATTATGCAAATTTGGACCCTAAACAAAAGATATAAGTGCTCAAAAATTAAACTAAAAATATCTAGATAATCCTGAGATCATAAAAAAAAATTAAACATAACAAGCTTATAAATTCAAATTTTGATTTAGATGTTCTAAAGATGCAGTTAACACAAGAATAAAAAAGTAGTGATAGTTTAGGTGTATTTGGAAAACAATTTTTAAAGCAACTGAAATAACCTTCAAAAAGTTTGAAACAAAAATTAAAAATAGTCTAGTACACTTAAACAATCAAAAAAATTTATTTCAAGATTTTAAAAACTGACTAAAATATCCAAAAACACGTTGAAAGTTATGACAAAAAAGTCTGGACATGTTTGGTATCTCAAAAAAGAACAGACTTGAAACCTAAGAAATAATCTTCTAAATATTGAAAAAAATAGACAACCTCTAGGAATCTTAATTAAATAGAAAATCATGATTTTATAATTTTATAAATAGTTTAATATTTCTAGACACAATATCAAAAACAAACCAAAGCAACTAAAAGCAGGTTTAACACAGTGGAGAGTTTAAACTATAGTCTGTCAAGATAATCACTCTAAAAATTGAAACTAAGATCAATCAAACACTTAACAACTTATTCTAATAGAGCACAACAGTTTTTCAAATAAATAAAAAGAGATCAAAAGTAGAAAGGGATTAGATACAACCAAAACAATGTAATGTTGTGGTAGCTTGAAGAGATGAGGAAGCTAATCTTTTAATTTTGATTTAAGAGTTTAGAAAACGTGTATTGAGAGTATGGAGAGGTCTAGCAAAATGTTAGTAAGCTTTTTGTGGCAGTTGCTTTTTTTTCTTAGCCAAAATAGGGTTTAACTTGAATTAATTCTAAATAAGGAAACAAGTAGCCGTTAGGGGGGGGGATCTATATAATGGGCTCTAAGAGGTAATACCGCAGGCTCTTCAATGCATGACCACCGTATTACTCCAGAATAAGCTAAATCTGACTTTAAAAAATCCAAACAATTTCAGACGTTATCCTACCAAAAAATAAGACTTCAAATAAGTTTTAGGACATAATTTAAGACTATATAACAAATTAACATGATTTAATTATCTTCAAAAATGGATTTGCTATGAAAAAAGCTTTATGAAACTTAGGAGTGAGTACATACAATGCATGATTAATGTTGAGCCCCTAGGTCAATTGAAAAATAATTGAAACTAATAATTGTATGCAAGATACCCTAACTAAGGTCTTGTAGCTTCCATATTTCTTGTCCTTCCTTTAACTTCATCTTAGTCCTTCAAACTTCAATCTTTACACGTGTAATCACCTTGAAATAATCCTATCTTTGAATTTCACAATGCAAGCTTAAATCATTAGTAATAATTATGTTCTGTTATTATCAAAATTAAGATTGGAACCTCTTTTAGATCAACACTAACCATCATGGACCTAAGAGGATATAGGTACCTAAATTAAATTATTTCTTTATTTTGTAGGTCATCAAGAAGAGGAGCAAATGGAACGTAGATAGTGGATGTTTGAAACACATGACAAGTGACCCTTTACAATTCATATCTTTCAAAAGCAAGGGTAGGGATCCATCACGTTTTGAAATTATGCCAAGGATAACTTCATTGGAATTAGAAAGGTTGGTAAGGATAACTATCCTTTGATTGATATTATACTCCTTGTTAATGGATAAAAGCATAATCTATTAAGTTCTAATCAATTATATGATCAAGATTATAAAATATGTTTTGAAGGAAATGCATGTGTAGTCTCAAGATTAATTGATAATAATGATGCCTTCTTAGGTAAAAGAGAAGGAAACATCTATATTATTGATTTTGATGATGTTACTACCTTTGATATGAACTGTTTAGTCTCTATGAGCGATTATACATGGATATGGCATAGACAACTTGGACATGCAAGCATGGACCTTTTATCCAAACTCAACTCTAATTAAATCATCAAAGAGCTCCTAAGTATGAAATTTGAGAAATATAAGATTTGTGGAGCGTGTGAAATGAGAAAGCAACTAAGAAATTCATTCCATGTCAAGAAACTGTTAACAAATTTTAAACCCCTTCAACTTTGTCATATAGATCTATTTGGACCAATCAGAGTTGCTAGCTTAGGAGGTAAATCATATGCATTTTTAATTATTAGTGACTTTAGTAGATTCACTTAGGTTTTATTTTTTAATAATAAAGATGAATGTTTTAAATTTTTTGTAAAATTTTTCGAAATGAAAAAGACTTATCTATTGTATCCATTAGGAGTGATCATGGTAAATAAATTGAAAATGAAATGTTTGAAAGCTTTTGTAATTATCATGAAATTTTTCATAATTTTTTGGTCCCTAGGATTCCACAACAAAATGGCATAGTTGAAAGAAAGAATAAGACATTATAAGAGATGGCTAGTGTAATAAAAGGCCTTCTAAGTTATCAAACTTTAATGCAAATTGCATCTGCCTTTATAGGAAATCTCGCTTAAGTTCACTTAAGCAAGACTCAACTTTTCCCCACATGAATGTCGCCAAATAGATTCGCTTATCCTCGAACACCTTACACACCCACACTAGTGTTCAAGTGTTTCACGCACACACGTAAAATCATACAAATCTATAACAAGAGTAGAGATTAAAAAATCAATAAGAGAGAATATATGACTGAAACCATTCTTTTATTAACTCTTTAATAAAATATCAACAAAAGGACTCAAGCACCTCCTCCTTGAAGCACTTTACAAAGAAAATCCTATTCGAAGCCTTTATAAGAGAACTCCTCCAAATGCTCTCCACTCTCTATATTTTCTCTCCTCTTGAATAAATGAAGAGTAAGGCTTTAATGAACTATTTATAGGTACTTTTTCTTAAAAAAACAAATGCAAGATAACTAGCACTCCTAGATTCTAGCTTATCTTAACTAAAACCATATTACCCTAACTAATAAGAAGACATCCCCTTCCTCATAAGACTCTTCTAGTTCTACATTACATCATTTCTAATAAGATAGATATTACGTGCTAACTTGGAAGATTGCATCCTTATCCTTGAAGATCTCTACTATCTTCAGGTAGTTCTCCCACATGGTCTTTGTCTTTTTAAAGTTGATGTTTATCCCATATGATCTTCAAACTGACCTCACCACATCATTAAGTGCCACATCATCTACTTGTTGTGTCACTGTTGATTTTTTTTTCATGTCATCAAAGCTTATCTATATATAAGTCCATCAATGCATGTCCATGGTCAAGTCCATCTACCATGATCTTAATGCACTCATAATGCAGTCCCATTGCTCTATGACTAAGTATTGTCACAATCTGACTTAGCATAAAACATTGCAAAACTTATGTACCTTCAACTTTTATCGTCAAATTCAAATGCCTATACACACTCTTGCATATCCTCGAGTCTCACCGATCTTCATATACTCTCACACATCCTCGAGTCTCACATGACTTAGATCACTAACTATGCGCGGTCTTACATCCGAATCTTATGTCTCATTGAAGATTTCTGCCAATGTGTGCTAATGCATGCCAAGCCTTACCTACTCTTGAGATTTCCTTGGCACACACATTCTACTTTGCTTTCCTACACACATGACTTTGCCTTATTCTCTCATTGAACATGCTTTCCTTATGTTAATTCACCTACCAAGCATCGACCAAGACTTGCCAACACCTGAACAATCCCATACTTAGGCTTTAAGGGTCAAACAAAACACCCTATCAGAAGAATTCGATGTCCTTGTCAAAATAATCTATGGTAACTCCTTCACGAATGGTTCCCTTGAAGACTGGAGAAAGTCTTCTCATCCATTAACACAGCTCCCATGTACCAAGTCCTCATTCCATAGAGTTTTCTTTTGCATGAGTGCTCCTTTATAAGGCTTGTTGTTCACAACATGCTGATAAAAGCTTCTTACATTAAGCCTTCACCATCTTTTTGATCCTTCATGACTATGGAGTTAAGATGCTCCTCCTGCATTCTATTTTAGACATTCTTGAGTCTAGTGAGGTCTCTAACAAATGAAGGAAGCGATCTTACCCTTAAATTACTTCTTCACCTTGATTTGAGAAGTTTCCCCTTCCTTCTCTTTACCTTTCTCCTTGTCATCCCAAGTTCCATCATTCTTCGTACCCTCTCGAATAAATCGTGGTATATGGAGATCCAACAAGGCATCTACCACTGCAATAATACTAGGGAGGTTCTTCACATTCTGCCCCTAAAACTCTATCTATGTCCAACTTTGCAAGCTGTCGATAAAGTTGAATAACTTGTCCTCTTTCAATATGTTCTACACATCTAATATCACATATATGATTTCCTTACATATTCACATATCGAGCCTTCTTACTTTCATGAGCCATGAAGTGTTATTGGGGAGGAGTTGGTATGTTAGCTCCTTTCTTAGCTTCTTTCATGTATCTATAGGAGGTCTATCTATACTGATGTTATTGGAGGTCTATATTTTCCACCACAACTTGGCATCACCTACCATATGCATACCTGTGATTGAAACCTTCTTTCAGTTCGCTACCTTTTTCATTGCAAAGTGATGCTCCATATCCATAAAAAATTCTCGACCTCTTTGACATTTCACTTGCCATCGAAGACATATGACTCTTGCACCTTTACTATAGTGTTTTCCACTTGGATACTCGTCTATTACCTCATCAATGCATGTTTGAACATTAGGAAATCGTAGTTTATCTCCTCTTGAGCCTTTAATTGTTTCTTAAGGACTCTCCTTGTCTCTAGAAGCTCCCTCTTTAGAGCTTCAATGCATTCCCTTAATGGAACTACACCCTCATTCATTGGGACTAAAGGTTCAATGATTCCCTCTAATCTAACAACCATCTCCGTCAAATTGTTTCCATTAGCTATTGCTACTTAGGCTCTGATACTATCTGTTACAAAGGCATTCTATCTTTTCAAACTTAAACGTAAGTTACACCTACTTTTACAAAATAATCTCACTTAAATTCACTTAAGTAAGACTCAACATGTCCCTCACGTGAATGTCATTGAATAGGTTTGTTTGTCCTTAAACACCTCATGCACGCACACTAGTGTTTAAATATTTCACTCACACACACAAAAGCACACAAGTGTATAATAAGAGTATAGATTAAAAAAAATCAATAAGAGAGAATATATGGCCGAAACCAACCTTTCATTAACTCCTCAATAAAATGTCAATATAAGGACTCAAACACCTCCTACTCAAAGCACTTTACAAAGAACTCCCTACTCAAATCTTTTATGAGAACTCTTGTAAAAGCTCTCCACTTTCTAAGTTATCTATCCTTTTAAATGAATGAAGAGTAAGGCTCTAACGAGCTATTTATAGGCACTTTTTCTTGGAATGTAACTACAAGGTGATTATGACTCCTAGATTCTAGCTCATCTTAACAACTAAAACCATATAACTCTGATCAATAGGAAGACATCCTCTACTTTATAGGACTTCTCTAATTGGATACATTACATCATATCTAATAAGATATAGATTACATGTCAATTTGGAAGATTGCATCTTTGTCTTTGAAGATATATGTTATCTTCATATGATTCTCCCACACGGTCTTTATCTTTTTAGAGTTGATGTTTATCCCATGTGATCTTCAAGATAATCTCACACACATCATCAAGTGCCATATCATCCAGTTTTCATGTCACTATTGATGTGTTCTCCAAGTCACCAAGGCCTATTCATACATAAGTCCATCAATACACATCCATAATCTTATCTCACTTATGGCGCAATCCCATTATCCCATGACTAAGTATTACCATAATCTAAGTCAGCATAAAAACTTATAGAATTTATGTACCCTCGACCTTTCTCATGAAACTCAAGTGCCTACACACACTCTCATGTATCCCTAAGTCTCAGTTTCCTTCATGCACTCTCGTGCATCCGCAAGTCTCACATCACCTAGTTCACCAACTATACACAATCTCACATCCAAATTTTATGTCTTATCGAACATTTCTACCAATGAGTGCCAACACATGTTGAGTCTCACCTACTCTCTAGATTTTCTCAATCCATCCCTCTTTTTTTTCCTACTAACAAGACTTTGTCTTGTTCCCTCGTCGAATATGACTTTCTCATATCGACTCGCATGCCAAGCATTGGCCAAGACCCCCAACACTCGTACAATCTTGTATTTATGATGTAGGGATCAAACAGCTAGGACTATAATTAATGAATATGAATTACCTATGTATTTTTTGTACTAAAGCAGTTACATATGGATGTCACATCACTAATAGAGAAAAAATTAGGCATAATATGGATAAAATTCCATATGAGCTTTAAAAGGGTAAGAAGCATAAGATTATATACTTTATGGTTTTTAAGCGCAAGTGGTATATTTTGAATACTAAAGATTATTTAGGTCATTTTAATTAAAAACCGATGAAGGCGTATTTTTGAGTTATTCTTTAACAAGTAGAACATATATGGTGTTTAATAAAAGAACTTATATTTTTGAAGAATCTATACATGTTTTATTTGATAAGACTAACCCTTTTGAAAGTAAGAAAGTTTTTTAAGATGATGAGTAGGTTTGTCCAAAGAGTTAGAAAAGCTATCACTTAAAGAAGAAAGGAAAGAAGGACAAACTTTATACTAGCCAATTATTGAACTAAGGGATGAAAGAAAGGATGATAAGCTACCATAGGATTGGAAGTACAAGAAGGATCATTTATCAAACCAAATCCTCGGTGATGTTCAACAAAGGGTAACCACTCCATCTCGTTTTAAGAATTTATCTCATTTTAATTTTATGTCTCAAATTAAACCTAAGAGTGTAGAAGAAGCCTTAGGTGATAAAAATTAGATCTTGGCCATGAATGAATAATTGAATCAAATTAAAAGAAACAAAGTTGGGAGTTTAGTACATAGGCTAAAAGATTATCCAATAATAGGGACAAAATAGCTATCTAAGAACAAGTTAGATGAACAAGGCAACATAGTTAGAAATCAGACAAGGTTAGTTGCCAAAGGGTATAAGTAAGAAGAAAACATAGATTATGATGAGACATTTACGCTCATTGAGAGAATGGAAGCAATTAGATTGTTACTTGTATTTGCATCATACATAGGCTTTAATCTTTTTCAAATGTATGTGAAAAGTGCATTTTTGGATAGTTTTATTCAAGAAGAGGTATATGTTAAACAACCATCCAATTTTAAAAGTCTTGATGCACTCGATCACGTTTTTAACTTTATGAAGCTCAAGCATATAGAGCATGATATGATAAGTTGAGTACTTTTCTTCTTGAAAATGATTCTATTAAAGGAAATGTTGATAGTACTTTATTTATTAAGAAAGAAAAATATGATATTTTAATTTTTCAAATATATGTGGTAATGTCCAATTTGGTTCTACTAATAAGGTTTTATATCAAGAATTTGCAAAGTGTATGAGTAGGAAATTCAAGATGAGTATAATTGATGAATTGAACTTCCTCCTTAGCTCTAAATCAAACAAATGAAGGAAGTAATTTTTATCAACCAATCCAAGTACACAAGTAGCTACTCAAATGCTTTAGGATCAAGCGAAGTCCTTGGGCACTCCAATGAGCATATCTACAAAGTTAACTAAAGATGACAGTGGTAAACCCATAGATGTTTAGTAATACACTTGTATAATTAGAAGTTTGATATATTTGACTATTAGTAAACCTAATATAATGTTTCGTATCTGTTTATGTGCTAGATTTCAAGCATATCCTTGAGAGTTTCATTTTTTAGCCATAAAACGCTTCCTTAGGTATTTATATGAAATACTAAACCTAGGACTTTAGGGCCATAGGAACACCTTTTTGAACTGAGATAGTTTAATGCAAATTATGTGCGTAGTTTTTTTTATAGGAAGAGTACATCTAGCACATGTCAATTTTTAAATAATGCCTTAATATCATGATTTAGTAGAAAATAAAATTTTGTAACTTTTTTAATGATAGAAGCTGAATATTTATCCTCCAGTAATGGTTAGAGTCAAATTCTATGACTTAGGCAACAACCTAGGGATTACGAAATCGAGGTTAGTAAAATTTCAATTACGTATGATAATACAAATACAATTTTTCTAATAAGGAATCATATCCAACATTCTAGGACTAAACATATAGAAATTAGATATCATTTTATTAGAGATCATATTCAAAATAGTAATATTAAACTTGAATTTGTGAATTCAATATATTAATTAGTAGTTATTTTCACTAAACAAATGTGTAAGGATGGATTTTACATGATAAGATGAGAATTAGAAATAATATATGGGAGTACTTTGTGATTAATGTACATTTGATGATATTTATTGTATTGTTTATGATTTTGCTAGTTTTAAGTTAAAATTTTACCTTTTTAATATTCCAAAAAGGGAGAGAAATAGATGCTATAATATGTTTCATGTAGGGGGAGCAATATAATAAAAAAAAGGGAGTAGTAAAATAAAAAATATTTGAAATGTTGTTATTAAACATGAATTTAAGAGGAGTTATAATTTTTATCCATTTTAGGGGGAGTTATTAGTTGTTAAACTCCTTATTTATGTTAAATTTAAATTATGAAAATGGTTATATAATTATGATAAAGTTAGGGAGATTTAATAAAATTTGAGAACTTTAATGCTTATTGTGATTTTGTATTTGAAATGATTCTATATCACAAATTTTGAAGTGGTTTTGTATCACAAATGATTCTATATCACAAATTATGAAGAGACTTTTACACTAATAGTAAGATTAGAAGCTATTAGACTTTTACTTCTTATATGGGCCTTAAACTTTACCAAATGGATGTCAAAAGTAATTTTTTAAATGGTTTTATTCAAGAGAAGGTTTATGTAAAACAACATCCTAGTTTGAAAATCATAATGCACTTGAGCACATTTTCAAACCTGCTAAAGCTTTGTATAATTTAAAACAAGCTCTTAAAGCTTTGTATAATAGATTAAGTGCTTTTATTCATTAAAATGGTTTTACTAAAGGAAAAATTGATTATACTTTTTTTTATAAAAAACAAAATAATGATTTATAGATTATTCAAATTTATGTGGATAATATTATATTTTATGCTAGTAATTATGTTTTATTTTAAGAGTTTGCAAATTGTAAGAGTAGGTAATTTGAGATTAGCATGATGAACGAGTTGAATTTCTTTCTTGGATTTCAAATCAAACAAATGAAGGATGGTATCTTTATCAATCAAACTAAGTATACAAAAGAGCTACTCAAGTGGTTTGGAATGGATCAAATAAAACCACTAGGTACACTCATGATTGTCTCCATAAAGTTAAACAAAGATGAAGATGGTAAGTCAGTAGATGTCAAGAAATATTGAGGTATAATTGGTTGTTTATTGTATTTGACTGCTAGTAGACCCAATATCATGTTTAGTATGTGCTTGTGTACTAGATTTCATTCAAATCCTAAAGAATTTCATTTATTGGCTGCTAAGAGAATTTTAAGGTATTTGGCCAGTTCATCATCTTTAAGTTTGTGTATCTTAGAAATACATTCATTGATTTAGTTGGTTATTCAGATGTGAATTATACTGGTAGCTTATTAGATAAAAATATTACTTTTAGCAATTTTCAATTTCTAGGTCATGCATTGGTTTCATTGTTTAGTTGGAAGCAAAATTTGATGGCTTTATCTACCATCAAAGCAAAATATGTAGCAGTCGATAGTTATTATGCACTAGTACTTTAGATTAGGCAATAACTTAGAGACTATGATATAGAGGTTACAAAAATCCCTATTAGATATGGTAGCACTAATGCCACTTGCTTAACTAAGAATCCAATTCAACATTCAAGAACTAACTATATTAAGATAAAACATCATTTTATAAGAGATCATATGCATAATGGTGATATTGAATTAGAGTTTATAAATACTCAACACTAATCGGTTGATACCCTTACTAAACTAATGAGTGAGGATAGGTTTTACATGATTAGGAGAGAATTAGGCATGATTGACGATGCATCTCTTTGGTTCTAATATGTTTATTCAAGTTTTTCCCCTTTAATTTATGTTTTCATACATGTTTTTCACTCTTTTATTAATGTCTGTTAATTTCTAACTCATTTTAGGTTAATACCATAAGTGAACAAGTTGTAAAATTGTAATATAACAAATATCATCCCACAAGGATTAAGTCTAGTCACTCAACGATTCAAGTTATATTTTTTCTAAGGCATAAAAATAAATAGTAATAACTGAAAATTAATTAAAGTAAACAACTTATCAAATTAAAGAACAAAGTGCAATAATTTGGGAATTCAAGATTAAAAACCTAGGAACCA
>JAOXYD010086103.1:0-12164 GCA_028565735.1 Pinacopodium congolense
CACTGTTGCCTGAAATTGTTTTATTTAGCATATTATTTAGTTTGGTTGACTTTGATTTAAGAATTTTTTATACTTTTTCCTTGTGTGTTTTCAGGTTTATAAGCACAAGGAGTATAAGATGGTCCAAAGAGCTTAGTAATGCAAGGATTCGAAGAACAAGAGGCGATGATTCTGTCTGATGTGGTGACAGCTCTTCAATTACAACTTTCAGCCCTTTGCATTCAATTGAGTAACTTACAAGGTACATCTTCCTCTTTCATTAGACTTGTATGATTTCAATGTGAATTATGTGGACAGGTTAACCATGACACAAATGATTGCTATTTTAGGGAATCATAGAGATTTGTGCAACCAAGAGGTAACCAACATTATTCCAATGATTATAATTTTGGGTGGCAAGACCAACCATATTTTTCTTGGAATACTAACAATGCAGGTTACTAAGAGAGCGTCTAAGAAGCTCCCGATTTTGAAGAAGATCACTTTGACGCTTGGGCAAATAGGTTAGAGAACAAGATAGACAAGATGGCAGAGAAGATGATGGATATGTTGGACTCTCAGATCGCAAGAATAGAGGAGCATCAGAAGCAAATGGAGGACAAGTTTGATCAAATCACCCAGAACCAAGCTTCATCCATCCACAATATGGAGGTACAGGTAGGTCAGCTCACCAATACTTTCTTTTCTAATGATGCAGATGACCTACCAATGATACGAAAGCAAATCCAAGGGAGCTAATTCAGGCCATTATAGTTGTCATAAAAATGGAAGAACATGACATAATAGAGGAGGCTGAATGCTCCAAATAGGAGAGTCAAGATGAAGTAGAAGAGAAGGAAGAAGATGAGGAAGAGTTACTTAGTGCCAACTTAGAGAATAAGTTGTGGTCAAGTGTCAAGCTAGATGAAGAGTCTCTATATTTATTGCTAACACTAATATGGAGACCATCTTGGGAGAGAGGCGATGTCCAGAAAGGAGAGTGGAAATTAGAGTTTGATGATGAAACAGTTTTCTTCCACTCTCCTGAAGCTTTAGAGCATTGTGCTGACTAGGAGTCTACTTCGAGGGAAGTTGCTTCAAAATCTTGACGGATTTGAGCATGCTACCTATTGGGCTAAAACATCCATTTGACAATGGATAGTATAGATATGCCAAGGGTCAAGCTAATGAACTTAAATTAACATATTTTTTTAGTTAGTTTGTTTTTGTGTTTAGTGTTGTTTTGCTTTGAGTTGGTTGTACTTAGTTTGCTTTGTGCTTGTTTTTCCTTTTCATCTCTTATGTTTAGGTAACTTGGTAAAGCTTGAACTTTGTTGTTCATTATAGCTTATTGGAGGATCAAAGGAAGAACGGAAGAAGATTTCCTACACCTTGGATTAACAGACCCCAGCATAAGCCATTCTAACCCTTAATCTCTTTGTGTTTTGTTTTTATTATGTGTTTGTTGAGTTTTTTTTTCTATTTTCCACATTGAGGACAATGTGTTATTTAAGTGTGGGGAAGTAGGTAGCTGTTGCTTGTGTTGCATTTGTGATTGCATTGTTTGCATTTTGTTGTTTAGGATGAATGTTTTAGGTATAGTTGGATGTGGTTTTGTGTTGTTTTGTGTAAGTAATGGATCCATACTTGAACCATTCTGGTTTATGTTTCCATGAGATTCTATCATGCTAGTTGGAATGACATAAAATGCATGTTTGAACACAGATTATGCTACTTGAGTAGATAGTGAACCATGTTGAATGATAAAAAGTAGTTGGTTCCATAAGCTTACTTGGAACTTGATTCCTGAGCAATGAGGTAGTGTAGAGATGCATAATGAATTTTTATTTGAGCCAATGTGAGGATTGAGCCTATATGACTCAATCTATAGTCATTTCATTTCTTTTTATGTGTGATGCTTCCTTAGGTTATTACCTTCAGAACTTGCTTTGAATCGATTTGAGTCTACAGGATGCATGCTTAATAGAGATGATTAAGGCCCTGTTTGTATTAACCTTTGGCTTAAATGACATACCTTTTCATTATCCTTTGCTACCTCCATTGAGCCTTAACCCTTTGTTTCTTCAAAACACTTATTTTAAAACCTAAAAACCTCATTAGCCTAACCCATTTACATGCTTAGTAAAGTATTAAGTGATGCATATGGGATTTTGAGTTAAATTTTTTTTTTCTGAGATGAGTTTAGCTATATTACTACTCTTTGAGCACATGTTATTTACCTACTATGTTGTTTATTGTTTTGTTGTTATTGTTTCAAAAAAAAAAGCAAAAGAACAAAAGAAACAAAAGAAAAAAAAAAGAAGAAAAGAAGAAAAAGTAAAGAAAGAAAAGAAAAGGAATAACAGTTAGTAGCTTCAATAAGTTCAGAGTAGTAGTATTTGACCCCTATCAGTAAACAAACACTTTAGTGTGGGGGATTTGTTAAGAACATAATTGATGTACTTTCAAGTCTTGTTTGATGTGCATTTACCTACACTTTGATGCTTAAATGTTAAATTTAATTAATTTAATAATTAGTTTGTAGGTTAATGTGAATGATTGTGAAAACATGCAAAAACATTCAAGGAAGATGCCAATTTAAGAGTTCATTAGTGGTTAGACCTTAACCCCTGATAATTCCCCTCAAACCTACATTGAAGTATCTTTTTTCAAGAGATGAGCAATGGGCATAAATGGCTATGTATATAGTAGACTATAGACGTAGTTGAACTACACATGCATGATTTATAGCTAGATATTCATGAATTCTCCATCAAATTGCATCATTTAAGCTAAGTTGGAACAAACATCTTATAAATAATAGTAGCCTTAGAGATTATGAAAGAAGTTTTTAGCAGTAAACATCTTTAGCTTTCAAAGATATTTTAGAATCTCTCTCAAAGTTTATATTTTTTTTCTTTTTATTTTTACTCTTTTTTTTTAAGATTTTGGTTTGTTTTTTTGCATTTTAAAAAGTTAAAGCTTGTAATTTAGAGTTAGGAAACTATTTGGCTGTTAATTTTTCACTTTCTAAACCCTTTATTTCTTTTTATCTCTCACTTTAGTTTAATTAATTCAAGAACAATTCGCTTAAGTTTTTTCTCTTATAGTATTTAGTTCAGGTTTTTTTTATTCTAATTTAAGGTTATTAAATGGTTTAATCAATTTCATATATGGTAGGTGTGTTTTTAGACATTGTTTTTAAGGGTGTTTTTAAGTGTTTAAAGTGTTGTTTATTTGTTTGAAGCTTAGTTAGTTTGATATTTTGCATTATTTTAATTGTCTTTTATGTGTTTGATTGTTTCTTATTGTTGTTTAGTGAATAAGGTCAAAATTGTGAGCTTATTTAAGGAATGTATTGATGCACTTTGATGTTTAGATGAACAGGTAACAAATGAAACTTAAAACAATAGTAGTTTTAGTATATGTAAATTTTGTGCTACACTAGGTTCTCGTCTTGAGCTCAAATCGTTATGAAATTTTATGGAATATGAAAATATCATTTGAGGAACTTACAAATCAAATTTCATAACTATCAGAGGTGTATAAAAGAAGTAATAGTAAAAAAATCGAGGAGAGTTAAAAGCTAGAGGTGTCATTAAAGAAGAAGATAACCCTGATAGGCATTTTCTATCACCCTTGGAGTTGAAGTGATGACATGTCCGATATGGGATTATTTGACTTACAGGCCACTTTTAGACATCTTTAAGGGTTAGAAACTCTAGGAGCCTCCACACAACATCAAAGGACATACCCAGCGGAGAAATAACAAGGTTTTGGTGGCCACCTAAAGAAAGAATCATTGTCAACTTTGGGATTCATCAAGAAACAACAACTTCCTGATTTTCCAAATTTGGGGAAGCGAGGAGAAGAGATCCAAGCTTAACATAGTTTCACTATTTTCTCTCCTTTCTTCTTTTTTAAGGGGAAATATGGTAGTTGTGGATTTTATGAGCACCATGAGTGGCTGAAGTATTTTATAGGGATTTCCTCTTAAACAATTTTGTTGAACTCTTGTCTACTAATTTAATGAAATGATGTTTTTGGTATTTATCATGCTTAAACTTGTAATAGATTAAAAGATTGAACTTGGTAATTTGTGTTTAGTGTAAAACAAGAGTTGGCTCTAAATAGACCTATAAATATCAGGTTTATTAATTTATTAGAGAGATATCCTTATTGCTTAATAGATTACCTACAAGATTGCTTCACATCTAATTTTGTTTTTAAATAAGATTTTGTAGATTAAGAGATTGCAAAGCTAATTCTATTTTATTCAATTAGGGAAATTAGTTACACCTTGAGAGAGCTTGAGTAAGGCATTAGGGTATCATAAGCTAAAGATAATTGAATTAATAAGCTAAGAGGGAAACAAAATAGAGATAAAGGTAATTCCCAGTATTAAATCTTAAAGTTACAAATTCTTGCACTTTATTCCTTTGATTATTCGTTGTTAGTTTGTTCAATTTTAGTTCAATTTTAGTTCAATTTTAAGTTATGTTGTTTGAAGTTGTGCCTTAAATAAAATTTAACTTGAATCAAGTGGTTATTAAACCTAATCCTTATGAAATGATATGCATTGTACTACAAATTCACGACCCATGCACTTGCAGTATTAGCATAAAACAAGGTAATGTTTATGTTAACGAATTAATAATATGCATGTTTAGATTATGATCTATGTTTATTTGTGTGCTTAATACTTTTTATAAATTGATCACTTAAAATGAAGCCATTAGGTAGCCTTGGATCCAAGACCTTCTACTGTAGTTATTGTAAAAATTAATAAACAACATGATTTAAATCAGTACGTAACCATTGTCTAGTTAATCATGAAATAATGGAGTTTAGGATTAGACTTCTTAATATTTAAGTCCTTGTCCTAAATTTATAGGTAGACTAAACCATAGGATATGACTAATAGAGATCAAGCGTTGATATTTACCATAGCTTTGTCTTGATTTCGTAAAGATATCTTAGATCTATCATCTTAAGCATCAAAAGATATCCTAGATCATTGAAAACCTAAACCTTAGCTATTTAATTAGATTTGATAATCCTTAATTTCATTCTTGAACTTGATTGCATCGAATGGATGCCTTTAGGTAGTTTAGAAGTTTAGTTCCATGATTTAATTTCATCATTCAATCAATTGACTTCTCTAAGTAATTGTAATTTAAGTGACATAGTACTTGTTATATTTTTCCTAACTTAGAATCCACTATAACACTTATTTAGTATTACAATTATTGTTAAATTTCGCCTCGAATTTACAATAGAAATTGTGTGTTAAAAGATTGAAATTTGATTTAATTTTAGAAAACCAAGACTAGCTAATAGAAAGAACGAAATCACATCCCTAAATGGATTCTAACTCTAAATCACACCTCTTAATCTTTGGAATCCTCAAAAAACAAGCTTGAAAATCCAAAATAAAAAACTGAAAACCTAAAAAATATCCTAAAGAGAGAAAGTTAAAAAGGTGATGAAATCATCTACTTAACATTATCATCTAGGTTCCTAAAAATGCTTAAATATGCCTTAATTAAGTCTACAATAAGTTAGAAGCAAGCTGCTTTTGAATTCATCAAGAATCCAGTTAGAAAATTGCTCTACAAACATCAACAGTACTTGAAGTTGGGGCATTTATCATTTAGAGATAGATTATTCATCAACATAACTTATTGGGAATAACTATGGGATATTGAACCCACATTTAACTCTGTTATTGACTTTAGTAGGGTTTGAATAGGGATATCAATAGTGTAATTTAAAAGGGGTGTTAGACTTAAGGAAAAATGCTCTAAAGGTCAATCTTTTTTCATCAAAACTCCTTTTTAGTCATTAACCTACAAATCAAACAATATTAAATCAAAATTAAACAATTAAACATCAAAATAGGAGAAAATACACATTAAATAACATCCAAAGACATAGTTAAATATAATCCTATTATAAATCAAAGGAGATGAATTCTATGTGAAAAAAGCCATGTTTGGAAAAGGAAAAAAGACCTATGAACTTTAAAAGTGCTCTATCAATAGCACCATTAATCTCCATGAAACCACTATTAATTCTCGCTTCGAAATACCTTTAACTACATTCTATCAATAATGTCGTTTATGCTCGATGTTAAGAATCATCAATTTCTCTGAAAACAAGTTTCAACTTGAAACTTAATCACATTCGAGTCCTTTTACTTCAAACTGACTTAAACCCTAATGGGAGGTATTTGAGCTTAGAAGATAGAGCTAGAGGTGCCATTGTCTATTAGTAGCCACATTTATTCTTCTCAGTTTTTGTTATAAGTTTAGGATTTTTTCTTTCTTTCATTGTTATATTTAAGATTATTCAAAGAAGTTATGTTTAAGCTATATCACTTAACTTTAATTGGGATTTTCTATTTCGTTCTTGTTCTTTCTATAGCTTTTATGTCATTGAATTTCAATTGAGTTTCAATACTTGTTCATTGCTTTGAATATCATAATTTGATTATTGAATCTTTGATTTTTATTATCTCTATTTTTTATCTATTATGTGTTCTTTAATTTTATTTTCTATTTTTTATTTTTAATTTGTTAGGCCAATTTTCTTTAGGTTGGAAGAGATTAATGGGACAAGGAGACAGTAACTTTGAGATTAAATAAAAACTTTGGTTAAATGTTAAAAACTACATTTTATATTTTAGGTTTTGAAAACCTAATTTATGATTTTTAGTTTAAATACTAGGTATTGATGTGTGAACTGTAATTTTCATTAGTTAATGTCAAGAGTAGCAATAGGTCAATTGGATTTGTAATTGTAACATAATCAATTGAAGTGGGGTTTTAGTTCATTAAGTTTCATTATTTGAGCTTGTGTGATTATGGCTTAAGTTAACTTTTCACTTGTTTAAAGCTATTGCATAATTAATCTAGAAAGCGTATTCTAGATTATTATGTTAGTTTAGCGGTATTTTTAGAGCTTCTTAAATTTACCTATAACTAGAGGAACTTGAGGATACAAGATCTTGATTGTGTATATAAGTTAACCTCTGAGTTAAATTTTTTTTATGTTTTTATGATAAATTACCTTTCCTTAGTCCTAAGAAAATCTTTTGAACTATTTTTTTTTTACCATAGTACTTGTTTTGATGATATTTTGTGTTATTATTTTAATTGCATTTATTTCAATAATTATCTTTTTATTTTGTTTCAATTTTAATGAAAATAAGGGTTTTTATTCAATATTAGAAATAATGAAAATGAGACAGTTCTTTATGGGTTTGATTATAATTCACCTTACTACATAGTTAGAAGAGTACGCGACATTATTATTTTATGTCCTATAAAAGTTTCATGAATTTTATATGCCTTAAGGTCCTACTACAGTTAAAACCCTAATGGTTAAGGGTTTTGATGACTTGATTTCTAGAACAATCTGAAGCACTACACTTCAGTTGGATGATTAGGGATGAAAATTGCAATTGCAAAGAAGCATAACGATCTAGTCCTTAAATGTAGTTAATCTTCTGTCTTGCTTCAGGAAAATAACGAAAACATCTAGATCAATGCACCATTGCCCCTCAATGATTATCTTATATCTTCTTTCTAGAACTGCAATAATTATATTCATTAAGTCCATAACAATGTTGTTGATTTTAGTTGTTTTATTTTTAAAATTCCCTCCTAAAGATGCTGCCTTTATAATCTTAATCTTCTAAAGGCATTACGTACCTATACTTCACAAAATAAGTCATTAGGGGTCTAATTCAACAGATAATGAGTAAAATCCACATAATAAAACCCTAATAAAATATATATTTTACCCATTATCACTCTCCCATGCCTCATCCAACGTCTTGGATTCCCTACAAGAAAAACTAAGATATCAATCCTCAATTTTATAGTTTTTGCTAGTCAAAAATAGTTTAACAAAATTTCTTTATCAAACTATTCAAATCATATTTGATCCTGGCTTTAGGGACATTAATCTTTTATTATTTTAATACCTTAAAGAAAATAAGAATAGTATCAGTCTAATTGTATCATCCATGGTACAATTTATCTTAAAATTTTTGCGTTTCTCCAACAGGTTGGCAATATGAGTGTTTAGATCCTCATCTAAAAGCCCCTCAAATTGGGATGAATTGTTACACAACGTATGATGCTTGATTTGATGTCAAAATTATTCATATCAACCATCAATCTTTTTATGCTAGACTACATCACTTAAAGTGAAGGCTTTGCATAATTTAACATGACTTCGATTTATTTTGTTAATCCTTAAACACCAAAATCTTTGATTGTGACTCTATCTCTCTTTATTGTTTGATCCTTTCTCTTTCTTGAAGGGCTTCGACCGTTGTTCTCTGTATCTTTGGATTTTCTTTAACAATTTTAGAA
The DNA here is from genome assembly GCA_028565735.1 of Pinacopodium congolense. Lineage (NCBI taxonomy): Eukaryota > Viridiplantae > Streptophyta > Magnoliopsida > Malpighiales > Erythroxylaceae > Pinacopodium > Pinacopodium congolense. The sequence goes on from JAOXYD010086103.1 coordinate 8,364, forward strand.
CAATTATTCCTAGCCATAACTACTGCAATCTACTAAAAGTCATAAAGAAACAAACAAGTATATAACCTAAAAACTTAAAGTAAACAAAAATAAACATGAAAATTTTAAAAAATTTCTAAACTAGTAGTTATAAGTTATTTTAATATCATCAACATATTGGAAAATGAAGAAAAAGACTTGAAGTATGCATTTAATGTTTTCTATACTACATAATTTTTTAGTTTAACTCCACCTACAATTTTATGTAGAGCAGTAACGAATATAGTAGTATTCCTATAAGGATTTATGGATCATTTGTTTAAACTATTGAACTGATCGTTATTGAAGTATGAATTCGATATCAATGTTAAAACTAAATTAGAAAGATATGTAAAGAAACTTTTAATAAAAAACATAAATAAAACAATGTAGCAATCAAATAAAAAAATTATATAAGAATCCTACTAGAACTTTTCAAGTACTTATAAGAAATGTTTTGAATCAAAGTGCATTATTTTTTTAGAAAGGGGAAATTCCTAAATTATGCATGTCTCTCTCTTCAATTACAATGATCTATTCTTAATTTGATTGATCGAAATCCATTTATAACAAAAAAAAATCCTAAGCACGCAATTACTTGATTTATAAATTTCTTTATTACATTTGAACGTAGTCTTGAAGAATTATATAGCTCTGTCTCTTAAACCCAGGCAATTTGTTTTCCCTATGCCACAGTCTAATTATATGGATAATTTCTCAATTTAATCATATACTACTAAATCAAGAACTACTATGCTAATAAATATTAATCTAAGCAATATGAAAACATAGATAATTAATAAGAAAGTAATATTTTTATTAAAATTAAATAATCAATCATACAATCAAATCTTAAGATTCATCTTATCAAAACAATAAATAATTTAGCTCATGATAAAAATAAAAGAAATAAAACATCAAATAGAAAATAGGGAATCAAGAAGGCTTATCACAATATCACTTTTTGAATCCTAACTGTCTTCTTCCCTTATTCTCCTAATTAATTTTCCTTGTTGTATTATGTCACTTTGGCTTCGTTTCACCTTTAAAATTCTCTCTAGGTCTCTTGGTTGCTCTCCAAAAGGTCTCTATTAATAGATCATATTTGGTTTTTAAACGTCTAACATTATGATTAAGTTAATCTAGTCCTTTTGACCAAAAATATACTTTGCATCTCAATTTTGTTATGTGTTTAATGAAGCTTAAATAGGGGTAAAACGACACCATTTGTATAAATCTTTTATCTTTATCTTTATAAGGGATAGAATGATGCTAGGAAAGTAGATAAATAACTAAGCTAACAGTGCCATTAAGCTCTACGTCTATCTTCTAACTTCTTTGCAACATTAGTTCATTTTAACAATTGAATTCTTAAATACAAAGCATTCTTAAAATTATTTGGTGACTCAACCTACTCCTTACCAGATGAAATTTATTATACTACAAGCTTATGACCCATTCACTTGTAGTATTAACTTAAATTGAGTTAGTAATAAGTAGTATTAACTAATGATAATTACGAATCGCAAGCCGAAGAAAATAAAAAGTTCTCAAATAAAATTAAAATTGTTGAAATTTAAGGAATGCAAGAAAAAATTCTTAAAAAAACTAGATGAAAACTAGCCTTTTATCTTTCTTTTCATCTTATTTGTTTTTTTTTTGCTATCCTTCAATTTCCAAAATTTTAATTTTATTTGAGAACTTTTTATTTTCTTTGTATTTTTCTTATTATTTTAGTTTTCAAGTTAGATACCTTCTTGTATGACCAAAATTCATTTTATAGAGTTACCTAAACTAGACTAAGTAGTAAAGAGAATGATTAGAAGATGATTGAAAGTGGAGAAGCCAGAGAGTATCACCAAATTTGAGGACCTAGAGCCATAAGTAGATTTCATGGTATAAGAATTAGGACCAAAAGTGCCATTGGCAATAAGGGAGTTATCAAGAACTTCCATCCAAGGCACTAAATCTAGCATCTATAAGCCAAGAGTAGAGACTGTAAGTTTCAAGATCATGTCACAGATGATTCATATGTTGTAGAACTATATACAGTTTGATTGGCTTCTCGATATCGATCCAAACACCCACAGTGTTAACTTTTTAGAGATTTGCGTCTACCTTAAGCTGTATGGTGTATATGGGGAGGCCATGGGATTGAGGCTATTCCTACCTTGAGAAGTAAACCCAAAATATGGTTAAAGTGAAAGCTACCTCATTCCATTATTTCATGGAACCAGCTAGCCAAAAAATTCCTTGCAAGTTACTTTCCCCACTCTCACTTATTTCTTTTCATCAATAGGAGTAGGAATCCATATTAACATAATGACAGTGTACCAGCAACAACTAATAAAGTGGAGTACATTTAAGACTCGGGAAGGTCGAAAAACAGAGAATTGATTTGTATGACTACTAAGGCATTAGGATTATAATTATCTAAAGGAAATCAAAACTTAAAACTAAGGGTTAGATAAACTAAAGCAAACCTAAAAAGTTCTAACTCTGAAATTGCATTCCAAGTGATCTAAGGATTACCAAATGATTAATTTACTAAAGACTAGGCCTAAATGACTTAAGTAAGTTATAAATTGGATTGCAATTTCTAACATAGGGCCTTCACTAAATCAAGACGAAGTTATGGTCAAGTCAGTGCCTTATTTCTAACTTTCCTAGTTTATGGTTTGGTTCATACATAAACTAATAGGGAGTAGGCTTAAAGTTCAAGAAGTTCCTATTCCTAAAAACCACATTCAAGATTAGTACCCTCATGATATAATCAATCAATGGTCATATATTGATTAAAATCATTTTATTTATGGAATTTTCTGACGAATTAAGTGATTAGACTTCGACTTAATCATCTAACCTCAAATCTTAAGTGATCAAGTCAAGATATGCTTTAAGATCTCACATAAAGAAATATTAACATATAATCAAGGGATAAACACTTACTCATGGTTTTCAAGAACCTATCCTTAGCTAGAATTTAGCTAAAAACATCATACATAAACAAGGAATTTTGGATTGAAACAAAACAAGCCATGTTCTTGCATATATATGAACAAAACAAGTAATTTAATATTTAAGAAGTACCAAAAGATGATACAAATTGATAGAAAGACTCCAATCGCATCTAAAAACTCCTATGAATCCTCAAAACAACCTAAAATTACAATTTACAAAGGTTGGAAAAGAAAAAGAAAAGAAATACCTAAAAATTCAGGAAAGAAAAGACAAATCTAGTTTTTGATCTGAATTCTCCTTTCAAATCCAAGTTAACTTCCATAAATTTAATCTGTAGAGCTTCATTTATATGTCTAGGAAAAATTAGAACAAGTTGGAGAAAGTGCAGAGCAAGTGGCAGCAGTAAATATCTTAACAGCTACTTAAACAAAGCTTAAATAGAGAGTAAAACAACATCATTTAATCCCAACATTATTACCTTTATGTTTAGAAGATGGGGAAGCTAAATTCCCACGGGTTCGTACATCTTGAATTAGGTGCTCAAAAGCATCACGAATCCTACCTTTGATAAAAAACAATGCCTAATCATTACCTTAGGGAAAGTACAAAGGTAAATATGTAAGAATGATTACCTTTAGCTTAGGATTAAAGATTGACACATCAAGGAAATCAATGCACTCAATAGATGCTGCAACATTCATTAATTCATCACTTGGAATAACCATAACATCAAGTGGTGCATGCAACTTCTTTGATTCAATTTCAAGTTCCTCTCTAGCATCGTTCAAGTCATCAATGGCATGCATATCATCTTGTTGAAAC
>JAOXYD010086114.1:0-12164 GCA_028565735.1 Pinacopodium congolense
TTGAACAAAGTGCAAACTAAATTAATAGGGTGTCTAGATACAATCCTCGTGGGATCGATATCCATTCTTTACTATAAGTACGACCCGTATACTTGCAGTTTTGAGCGTAAAACTAGTTGTTTGTTTTGCAAATCACCATATACACACCTCAATGGTGCCTTATTTGAAATCACAATGAATAATATTCAATAAACCTTAAAGCTTCATCAAGATGAAAATATATCTTGTGAGAACATATTGAAAACTTTTGAATAAAGTCAACAAAGACTAAATAAAATTTTAAAAGGTCAAAACTTAAATTCAATGCTAATGCCTTACTTGGAATCACAATGACTAATATTAAAAAACCTTAAAGCTAAATCAAGATGACAATATATCTTTTGAGAACATATTTAAAGCTTTTGAATAAAGTCAAAAAATATTAATCAACCTTTAAAAAGGTTAAAACTTGAATTCGATGCTAAAAAACAATCTCTTTTGATCTCATAAATTCTCAAGACTGATAAAACCTCTTAAAAATCCTGTAAGATAAGTATTTATAGCCTTAACAACCTTAAAAACATTGTTATGAACCCATTCTAACCAATACTCTAGGTTAAAAATCTATTAGAAAAACAAATAAGATGTTCAAACTAAAAATAGTTATTAATAAGTGACTAAACTAGCCTATTGGTTTACAAATTTGATATATTGACTGACTTATGCCACACAATAGTCAACTAGTATGTTTTAAAACCTGTTATTGGTCAACTAATAACTATCATTGGTCAAACAATGTTTCTACAAATTGGTTTTCTAAATTATACAAAATTTTTCAAACTCTTCCAAACATCTAAAATTCGTACCTTTTGATTGAAAACCTATTCAAACAAGTTTAAAAGTTTCTATGTAGCAATTTTAAAAACCAAGAACCTTTAATTAAAATAAAATATTTAATATGTCTTGACTTATGAAAATTTATGCATTTTATTAAAATATAATTTAATAAGTTAAAGAGCCTTTTAGCCATTAAGAATTTGATTAAGATTTATAAACATATAAAAAATTACTTAAATACATCAATTTAAGGATCTAACTGCCTTGATGTCACCTTATCCTCAAATTTCCTTTCATGTGCATCCCTTTTCATTCTAATTTGTAATCAATGCATCTTTCATGTACCTAACTATTGAAGGCTTCAACATAATTCAAATCATTAGTAATAAAAATATTTCATTATCAACAAAACCTTATAAGAAACCTCCCTTGGTTCAAGAAACACATATAATAATAATAGGCTTATAATTGCTTGTGGTCATATACAAAAATATGTGATATTCACTGAAATAAGGGAATAGGCACATTATGGGCACACTATATAAAATAAGATGATGGAGCCATCAATTTTTTTCAATAAAAAAGAAGTTATTATTTTAATATTAAAAATTCCAACATAAAAGGTTTATTTCTTGCAAATGATGTTAATGAAATGAAATTGAATTATAAATTTACCTAGATAATGATCAACAATCAAGTGGGAATTTAATGTTTAATTTCTCGATATAAGTTGACATAAAGATTAAGGATGTAAATAATTTAAATAATTTATTCCAAAAAATTAATCAAGATTTTGAATTTCTTCATGAAAATGATTGACAAATAATAAGATATTATTAGAAATTGGTGTCAATGACATGCTCAATCTTATGGCTAATGTCATAAGAAACGTTTCATACGTAGCATAATTAAATAAAATTGTCAAAATCCTCATACGGTAGTTGAGCTTTAATTTGTCAAAGCTCAACCTTTCTTTATGATTGTCAACCAATAGGTTCATATGTTTTTGAATACCTCATGCTCATTCATATTTAAGTGTTTCTCTCACTCTCAACATTAATTTAGCATAATTCTACTAAAAAAATAAACAAGAGAGAGATATAGAAAAAACTAACATTTTATTAATACTCCCACTAAAAGAACAATAGAAATGACACTTGAGTTACTTCCTCCTTAAAACACTCTATAAAAGAAACAACTTGTTCAAAGCCCTTACAAGGAATTTGCATAGGTTTAAAGAAACTTAAGCACTAAATAAGCAAACTAGCCACTTTCTCTACTAACTCCACTAATTTAGTAGGGATTTACCACTTCTTACAGTGACTTCACTAAATTAGTGGAGAGTTACATCAAATAAACCTTTAAATCCACTAAAGTAATGGCTATTGTTGATCAAGGGAGGTTCTAACTAGTTTTGATGATAAAAAAAATCTTACTTCCAATGTATTTTAATGTGTTTTATGCTTTGGAAAGATATGTGTAAAGAAACGGTGTTTATAATATATAATTTAATGTCTTGGAGCATAAAAAAGAGTTCATGAAGAATAACGGGAAAATGCACAAGTTTAAGAACAAGATAGAATTTTAGTAGGTTACATGTTGTAATTTTTAGGTTAAACTTATCAGGATCAATTCATTATGTTTAAAGGGCTCAAGCTATGTGTATTATATTTATGATTAATGTTTATGCATATAAGTTACAAAATCAAAAGGAAATGTGTGGGAAATTTTTTATTAAATAATCCTCTTGATATATAAAAATGATTTTGTGAAAATTTGTGATGTGTGCATATGTCTAGGAAGTTCTTGGAAATGTTTAGACTTGATTTAGGGTGTTTTGAATTTGTGACATGTGATAATTTATGTTAAAAATCAATATGACATAGGAGTAGTTAACTAATGGTGATTAAACAATATTTGGTGAGGCTTATTGACTAGTGTCTGATTTTTATGATAATTGTTTTACTAGTGCAGGCAACTAAGGAACCAATAGTTTGGGATCATCAACTCTAATAGATAGTTTTAATAGAAAAAAAAGGATTTTTATTTAAATTCAATGATTATAAACAAATATCTAGCCATTTTTTTCGTATAAATAGTTACATTCATGTGTCTATAAAGAATCAAGTGCGTAGAAAAAAAAAATAGAGAGTGTTGTTATATGAAATTTAGCAATGCTTTTGTATTATTTTTTATGCATTCATTTTGTAATCATTGAGAGCCCTGTAAACCCTTTGAGTGAGACAAGAAAGAAACTTTTAAAAGTGTGTTTTCCACTTTGGTTGATTTTGGAGGAACATTGTGTAAGGGTTAATCTAAAGACTACTAAATAAGGGAGTTGTATAAGTGAATTGTCATAGTGAACACTTCTAACAAGGTGTTGGAGAGTAAGCCTAGGTGTGGATTATGCATCAAACCATTATAAATTGGCTCGTGTCTTTCCTTCCCTATCTCTTTTGATTTTTAAGCATATTTTATTACATCTTATATTATTTTTATAAATTGTTTGTCGAATTTATTTAAGCTTCCACATAAGTTTAAAGGGAATATTTAATTAGGTGTATAGATGATTGCTAGTTGGCCACATACAAATATAACTCAAATTAATCTAATTTTCAAAGCACAATTTAACAATTAATTCAAGACCAACATTCGACAAGCGTATCAATTGAATTAAGTAATAAAGTGGAGATCATTTAAGACTCTGAGTATCAATTCCACGAGTAAGTTTATAGGATGTAAGTACTAGGTTAATCAGATTACAATTATCTAGAGAACATTCAGCTTTATGATTTAAGAAAATAAATAACTAAAAGCTAATCTAAAAACCTATAAAAATTCCAATCTATTGTAAAAGAGCTACATATTACTTTTCCTAAATTATTCAGTTATGCTTTGGTAGTAGATGATTTAATTGATGGATCAATGATGCTTAATCTAGGGTCTTATCTAAATCAAGGCAACATTATAATTAAGACACTGACTTATCTCTATTAGTTCTATCCTAGGGTTTTGTTATGCCTCTGACATAGGTAATAGGCTTAAAGCTTAGAAAGACTAATCCTAAATTATCCTTATCTAATACTAGCACCCTCATGATCAACCAATATTTGGTTAATTCATTGATTTAAACCATTTTGATTATTGACTTTTATAATAACCTAGGAAGAGATAGTCGAATCCTAGATTATTTGATGGTAATATCCTAAGTGATCAATTTAAGACAAGCATTAAACAAAGATTAATTCACTAATTACACATTAATCACAAAATAAAACAATTAATCATCCATAAATAGATTCACCATAATAACTTAACTAAAGTGAAACATTAAGCGCAAAAATAAATCAAATAACATAATAAATATAACTTAAGCAATAATACTTTGTTTAATTAAAAAAACAACAATAATACACAAATTTAAGAATTTAGAATGAACTAAATCACATCCCTAGATGGTTATCTGACTCTAAACTACGTGTATGAAGCTGCTAGAACTTCAAACAACTTGAAAATCTCAAATTACAAAATATTGAAGATAAAAACAACATAAAAACTACTTTGATATGAAAACTAACTAAAACTAAAGTGTTTAATTCCTCAATATGATGCTTAAAACATCTTGGAAAGTCCTCTTTATATATGGTTAGAGTAGATGCAAGTGGAGGAAGAAGACAAGTCACAATTGTTGAAGAATCTGCTAAGAAAACGTGTCTACGCCTTATAACAGCAATAACGACGATCTCCACCAATCTATAATGGTGTCGTTATAGGATGAACAGCCCGCCGTTAGCATGCAAAATTTAACTCCTTCAACGATGGTCTGTGATCCATCAATGGTGGGATATATAGGGAGCTATTATAGATCCAGAAACATAATCTTCTTGTCCACCTAATCTTCAATTCTTCACATCAAACTACATTTGAATCAATTCTAAAAATAAATTAAACATTTAAACACTAAAATAGGAGCAAATTGAAATTAAATAACAACTAAAAATACTATGAATTTGCCCCTTAACAATAGACATAGAAAATTTTAGTGTCACATAATTCAACCCCTTTTTGGTTCCATATGGGTCTAATAATTGGTATTAGAATTTTTTTGTCACTTAGAATTAATTCTAATGAATTAATTATTAGAATTAATTAGCAAAGATCATAAAATGGCACATATGAACTCATAAATTCTATCCATAAAGGTTAGAGAGTCAAATTATTAGTAGGGCACCTTCCTTTGATGGGAATGACTACTTATATTGAAAAACTAGGATAAGGTTCTTTATATTATTTGAGAATGTATACTTATAGGAAATAATTTCTAATGGAACCCATATACCTATTAGAGATAGAAACGTGACATACTAAATTTGTTAGAAATAGAAAGGAGACATACTAAAATTGTTAGAGATAGAAAGGAGACTAGAACAAATGAGTAATATGATAACAATGACAAGAGACTAGTTTTACTGAAAAATAAGGTCGAAAATAATTCTTTTTTATGCTCTAAGTCGAAATGAGTTTATAGTATTAATGTGTGAAACCATCCATGAAATTTGGCATATTGTAGAGATAACCATAATTTGTCATATTGACACATCAATATGAACACTTTCATATGACATATTATGAAAGTATATCATCTTTGTATGCTAGATTCATCATTATTGTAAATGCTTTTAAAGGTATATCTAAAACCTACAATAATGTTCAACTTGTGAGAAAAATAGTTGGATCCTTATTAAAGACTTGGAAAGCCAAAGTGTCAGCCATTAAAGAAGCTAATGATTTATTAGATTTCTCTTGACCAATAAACTGAGATTAAAGGAGATACAAGAAGAGGAGAATGTCTAAAGAAATAGAATATGGCATTCAAGCCATTAAGGGAGGTGTATAAAGATGATGAAGCCTCCACAAATGCTAGTGATGATGAGGATATAGCTCGACTTACAAGTAGTTTCAAAAATTTCTTAAAGAAGATGTTCATAAGAAAAAGGGACTCAAGAGAAGTTAAGCTCAATTCTAAAAATAAATTAATTGAAAGTACACGTTTTAAATGTAACGAAATAGGTCATATAAGGAAATAACGTCCTCTCCTAAAAATGACAAAAAAAAAAAGAGAAGAAAGGAAAGAAGGAGAAGGCCCTAAAAGCCACCACACATGTTTCATGGTGAATGATGAGGTACCTTCTTTCTCTACTTCTTATGATGACGATGTCAAAGATGTGAATTTTACCTATGAAGTACTAATTGATTACTTATAAGTGCTAATTAAGAGAAATAAGAAATTATCCACTAAGTATACAGAAACCTTGAAGTTATTAGATGCATTCAAACTTGAAAATGAAAAACTAAGGCATGGACTAGAATGAAATATTGTAGATGAAAGTTATACCAAAAAATAGTAAATGAAAATACTTCTTTAAGTAAATATATAGAATCCTTTAAAGACTCATTAAATAAATTCACTAAAGGAAATGAAAAATTAGAAACAATGTTAACAGTAGAAAAACATATGCAAATGATAGAAATGGTTTAAGATACACTAGTGATCATTCACCGTCCATTAGTAAGATTACCTCTGTAAAAGGGAAGAACCTATAAAATGAACCTATTACTAGCCTCCTTGAACAAGACACTTAAAACTAGAATACAACATAGGAAGAGACACTATGCATATATGTATGAACTAAACCAAAGCCTAGAAGCACACTACAAATGAGATATAATGCAAGGATGGAATATTACCCATCCAAAAAAAATTATCACATAAGGACCTATATTGTATCATAACCTAGGTCTGTATATAGACATATATATATATATATATGAGGAATATGCCTTTGTTTTGCAATTATTATGGATATTATAAACACGTAGAGAGGTATTGTTACAATATATTTAGTAGTTAGAATGTTACATTAAGAGGTTGAAATGGTAGGAATACAACTAGCTCTTATGGACCTAAGTTAGTATAGGTATTAAAAACTATTAAATTTTGTTTTATAGATTAATGGACATTAATATTAAGGAGTGTCATCAAGGCATATTGTTGAACTAAGTAAGGGAATAAGTAAAATGAAATTTTGCATTATATCAAATGGGAGGTACATAGTTGTATTAGTGATACTATATTAATACTTAGTGCTTTTATTAATAATGAATAATTGAGGTTCAATTTTTATGACTACTACATGTTATGATTTGATTTATATATTTTGGAACATATATGCAAAAATATGGTTTTTACACATGGTGCTTAACTAGTGTTATACATCAGTCGAACAACTAGTGCTTGATTAATGCTTTAATTGATCGACTAGATGTGAGACTCACTAGTCAACCAATGGTTTAGAACTAGTCACATAGTCTTTAAAAATTTTCAACTATCTCTTTTCTATCTCTCTGCTATTTCATACTTATTCCTCCATAAAAAATCCATATGCTATAAAATCTTCTTCCTTAATTCTTAAATAAAATTTCCATCCTACTATAATCTATTCTTTACTTATGACAATCCTGATTCACAAGCATTACAAGTTTCCCACTAACACTTCAGCAACATGAATATTTCTTCAACCTCTCATTTGAATCTTGATCATATTCTACTACCAAATTAATCTTAATTCTATTAAAATTTCCTTTAAGTAAAACCCTAATTTCTCATATTTTATAAACTTTAGAAATTGCAAATTTTTCATGTAATTTGTCTTTATTTAGGCTTCATTTCATTATCTACGAGTATTTTAGAAGCTTGATTTCATAGAAATGCATTTATACTGATTTAATATCATATTTCTACATAGTTATGGTTCCAAAATTGTGGTTTATCAATTTCTTAGATAATTCTTTGAAAATTTTCAAAATGGAAGGTGTTTTCATAAAATTGGAAGTTGAATTGAGTTATAAGAACCATCATTTGGAGAGTTTTCAAAATTATGATAAATTAAGGATTTTTTTATAAATTTAAGTTAATAGAAATAAAATTGGTAGCAAAATTGATCATTTCCATTGTTTAATTTGATAGGTTGCATAATTTTTGATAATGCATCCATGTTTACCTTCCAAGTATACTATTTTTCAATTTTATTTTTTTATATAGGCACATATAGGCCTTTATAATTAATCATGTTTTAAAATAGTTAAATATTAAATCATAAAAAATCTATTTTTATATGCAAGTTATTCTATTAACCATAATCACCTTGATACCTGTGTGTAAATTTCATTTTTGAAGCCTTCTTAGGATTTCAAGTTTATCTTCACTTTTAGAGTCCTCATTAATTTTACTTCAAAGTTAGCCTTCCATCATAGTTAGACAAATTACACATGAGATAAGTTATTTGATATTGAATTTACTCAATTTTGTGACTATGCCTCTAAAGAATTACATGAAAATTGTATCATTAGCCCTCCTACTTAACCACTGTAAGCAATATGGTTTAGTCTAATTCTTCATTGATTAAGGGTAGGAATATCTACTTCCTTTTAGAATAGTCCCACCAATGTAAAGCTTTTCTTCTATAATCTTAAGGACATCATGTAGGTGATGAGTACCAAATAGTCTCCAAAATTCAAGGCATATCTATTCATCTGTATATAAACCTTATCTCTGAAATTTTAGAAATTCCTAATCCTAAAGAGTATTTTTATTATCATTTTTTAATCAAACACATCAATTTACCCCACTTTGTGGCTATCTAAATCAAAACCATTTTTTAGTTACCCAGTAAGGAGTTTATTACCCAAAAACTAAGTTTGAATGTAATCCCCCACTTTCAACATTTTTTCATCAAAAGCAACTTCCTCTCTTCGAGTGGTGACTCCAACGTTTTAGGCTTAAATGACCTTTGGTTTTTTTATACCTTGATGATAGGTGCACCAATTATCTAAAAAAATTTATTTTTATTAAAGTAAATAAGAAGAAACAAAACACCTTTTTATTCTCTTATTCTTAGTCACATCTTCCAACATTTTAATATTCTTCTATTGTAAGATGAATATGAATTTCCAATCATTTTTTGACCTATCTCTCTTCCATTCATTAGGGTATTGAGTTGTTAATGGTCAAATTACTTGACCACATCAACGGTAGTAACCATCCATTCCTCTTCCTATCCATCTTGGTGGTGATGATGAGCCTGATCAGAGTCATACTGTGTCCTTGTCTAGCAAGGATGAGGCTACATCCTCTAAGATTCCTTCAAATTCATTTGATATTCGGTCCAAGGTTACTCTACTAAGTAGATAGATTGATGTACTTCAAGATATATCCACATTGCTTCATGAAATCTACTCTCATCTGCCTCCACTACTTTAATCTAAGAGTTATTTTAGGATACTTCAGATTTTTTTTTTCTTGTACAAAGAATGATTTGATGATGTATTTTGACACTTCTTAATGATGTATGATGATTTATGTAATGTACCTTTAATGATTATATACGGTACACGTGATTTTGTTTGACTTGTCCTTATAGGAGATTTAAGTTCATATTGACTCTTTCCCTCTCTTTTTTTTTATGAATTGAAGTTTATGATATTCGCTTGTATTCTTATTATTATCTTTTTCACGATTCTAAAAAGTGGGAGAACAAGATGTGATGTTCTTTTTTATTTCGAGAAAGTGCAAAGTTTAAATATGTTATAATGCATGAATGTAGAGGGAATTTATATAATATTTATATTAGAATATGATTAATTTAGATGGAGTTAGTGAAATTTGATAATTTAAGTGTTTGAAATAAATATTGGTTAAATTTATGATTGCTTGATTCATTTTTGGGGTGTTATTTAATAATTTGAGTGTTGAGTTTTGGAATGACTGTTGAGTTGAGTTTTGAATGAGTTTTAGATATCTAATATGTATGTAATGATACGATTGTTTTCGAATATAAATGTAGGTAATTTTGTTATAGTATAAGGGGGAGATTTTTTAGTAAATTTAAGTGGTATTACAATGTTTGGGGTTTGTTTTAGATTTATGATTTATAATATAACATGTTTTTTTATCATTATCAAAAATGGGGAGAATGTTGAACGAAAGGAAGTTCCACCTATTTTTTATGATGGCAAAACAATGTTACTAATAATATATTTATTGTGTTTAATGTTTTGGAAAAAATTGGTTTAAGGAAAAGGTGTTTACCACGTGTTATTTGGAGTCTTAGAGCATTTTATGGAGTTCATGAAGAATAAAAGAAAAAAGCTTAAGTTGATTATTAATATAGAATTTAGTAGGTTACATATTGTAATTTTTGTTGTAAGTTTATCTTTATCATTTCACTATATTTAAAGGGTTGAAGTCATGCATATTGCATTCCAAATTAGTGTTTATGCATATAGGATGTATAATCAAGAGGAATTGTGTGGGTATTATTTTTAAAGTAATCCTTTTCATATATAAAAATGATATTTGGGAAGTTTTTGATGTGGGTGTATATGTGTTAAGAAGTTTTCTAAAATGTTAAGGCTTGATTTAAGATGTTTTATATGTATGAAAATTTGTTAATTTGTATTAAAAATTATGTTAGCATAAGACTAGTCATCCAATATGTGAGTTTTACATTGATTGGTTAACTAGTTGAAGACACTGTTCGATTAGTGATTGATCAATCAATGGTTCAAGGTCACCGGTGCCAATGGCTAGTTTAAAAAATAAAAAATAAAAAGGATTATTTTTAATGATTCTTAATGGCTACGTAATGGCAAGTAGGCTAATTTTCACCAAAATATAAGTGCACTGAAGTATAAGTAAAGAATCAAGTGTATAGAAAAACATACTAGAAAGTGAATTGAAGAGTTTTGAGTTTTGTTTTGTGAACTTTGGTTATGTTTTTTATGTTCTTTATAGAGCATTCATTGTGATGCTATTGAAAGCCCCCTAAATGGTTTGAGTGAGATAAGTAAGAAGATTTTGGAAATGTATTTTTGAGGTTGGTTGATTATAAAGAAGAATTAAGTAAGGTTTATTTTATGGGTCAAATTGATTAAGTTTTAATGGTTAATTTGTTAAATTGTGACCCCTAATTCAGTTCTTAAATGTTAAATTTATGTGTTGGACCTATATGGCACCTAAAACGGTGGGTGAATTAGGCTCTTAAAAATTTCTTCTACATTATTAAACCTAAGTTTTTAACAAATTTAATTGAAAGGGGAAGCTAAACAATTCTTAATTAATTGAATTAAACAGTAATAAAACAATGTAATATAAATAAATAAAAGTAAAAGAGAAAAGGGAAGAAGAGACACAATCGATTTATTTTGGTTCGGAGTAGTCCACTTGCCCTGCGTCTAGTCCTCAACACCATTATTGAGATTTTTTTTCTTATTGCAATCAAATCAAATACAACGTTATGAGTACAATCCATTTTCAAGGCTCAAGGATAACCTTTCACTCCCTTTTCTAAGGCTAAGGAATATCCTATCACTCTTTTTTTTCCAGGCTCAAGAATAACCCACAATACTCTTCTTTTTATAGCCCAAGAATAACCCTACAACTCTCTTCTTTTTATGGTTTAATAATAACCCTCACAAATGCACAAATTAACTTCCTATAACCACCCTTCTCATAACAACACCTTACAAAATATCATTATTGACTCACAAATGCGTTTAAGGGTTTAGACAAAAATTTATATATGGAACACAACACAAAATATGCAACTATACTTACAAACAACCCCAAGTAAGCTCAAATCACTTGTACATTACTTTGACTATATTTCTTATATCATAAACCACACCAATAACACATATTTATACCTGTCTTAAGGCCTTATATTTGTTTGTAGCCACTGCACAATGTTATATTTCATTAAAAGCTTTATCCGTTGCAAAATCTGCCTATTGAAAAGTTACCATTGTGTATTTAGCATGTTCGGTAGACCGAATGGGTCCTTCGATCGACCTATCTCCATTTGGCCGACTGTTGGCTTACATTAGGTCAACCAATGGCCAATATTTAGTCTACCAATGCCTGTGTTAACAACTTGCAGCACCACGCTATGTTTACTTCATATATTCTTAATTCTTTATCCACTTGCCATGAAATTTGGTGGGTAGCTTCTTGACACATTTTTCTAAAATCTAGTAAAATTTCATACCATTTGGAGCTCTAGAAGTATACTTACATCCCTTCAAAAATCAGTTGTGCCAATTTTGGAGCTCAACTGAGCTTATTCAACAATCTAGCTTCCAAACTTTATACAAACATTAATCAGTCCATGCAAAACCAATTCCATTCAGTTCTTAACCCACTTCAACAAATTTTAACATAAACAAAACAGTACTAATAAAATCTTAACACATTGTACACAATTATACAAACTTAACACAATCAATTCATC
>JAOXYD010086125.1:0-12163 GCA_028565735.1 Pinacopodium congolense
CAAGTAGTTGGAGAGAGGACGTAGTCTATCTTTGGGGTAGGCGAACCTCTATAAATCTTGGTGTTGATCTCTTCCCTTCTCTCTTTTACATTTGTGCATTTATGTTTGTTTTAATTATTGATTGCATTTGCTTAATATTGACATAAAGTTTGGAATTCCATTCATGTTGAATTTTGGTTAAGAATTTCATATTGCTTAAATTGGACAAAGGTGTTTAAAGTATTTCAATTCCGCAATAACTTTTTAAACACCCAATTCAACCCCCCCCTCTTGGGTGCCATAGGGCTAACAAAAGCTTTATTTAGTTTATTTCTTCTTCTCTTTATTAACTTTTAGTATGGAAAATATGAATGTTGGTGGATTATTTGTCATAATGAGTAGCTAAATACTTTGTAGGATTTATTCTGGAACTTTGGTGGAACTTTTGTGTTTTTTATTCAATGAATGATGCTTTATGATATTTATTATGCTTATACCATTCAATAGACTGAGAGAGTAAGTTTGGGCATTTGATTTGGGTAGTGTAACGAGAGTTAGCTCCCAATAGTCTTATAAATATTCATGTTTTTACAAATAGTTAAAGAGAGATCTTGGCTATTTACTAAAAATTACCTATAAGCGTATTTAATATCTAGTTGATTAGTTAGAAGAAGTTGGCAAGTCTAGAGATAACATAATTGATTCTTATCCCTTTCAACTGGGGTCAACTAATTATTCCTTGACAGAGAGTAATTAAGCATAAGGAAATCTTGGGTCAAGCATAATTAGATTAAGAACACAAGAGGGAAGAAAAATAGGGATATAGTAACTCCTAATCTCAAACATTGGTTATGAAATTCCTGCACTTTGCCCATTTTATTTTTCATTATTAATTTATTTAATTTTATTTAATTTTCTAGTTTTTAGCATTTAAATTTGTTTCTTAAACAAAGTAAAACCTAAATTAAGTTACAATCTTTATGGGATGAATATATGTTCCTTATTGTAAGTTACAACTCGTATACTTGCTAATTTGAATGTAAAACTATTAGTTTGTTTTGTGAACGAATAACTAACCTATTGCAACTTTTTGGAAATAGATAAGGAAAATTACATATCAAATAGTCAACCCTAACATTTAAATTAGGCAATTACCTAAAGGATGATCAATCCTAAAGATAATACATAATTCATGACATTTAAATAAGGTCCCAAACCAACCTAAGCTTAAAAACATCAAATCAATTCAAAGCTAACTCCAATCTCACAATTGACTGTCCTTCATCCTTCTTATACCTTTAAACCCTTAAACACCTAACTAAACATAATTAAATTAATAAAAACACAAATTAAATAAACACAAACCATCCTTACTTAAATTAAACTAAGGCTAGAAAATTACAAACACCAACTGAACAACATAAATGAACACTTAAACTAACATAAACACAATTCATTGAAACCATCAATTAATTAACTAAAAATTAATTAAAAACTTAAACTAACATTCTAAATAAAAATTCCAGAAAAATAAATGAAACAAAAACGAAAATTAAAAGAATTTAAACCAAGAACATGCATAAATTCACTTAACAAAAAAAACTTAATTAACAAGCGTCAAGAACAAGAAAAAAAACAAGATTAAAATAGTGGAATAAAGGTTAAAAATTAAAAACAACAAAGTTGCAAAATAAAAGTTAAGCATTTAATTAGTCAAACTCTAAGGTTCAACATCAAATTAAACTAAACATTATAACTAAGAAACCATTAAACTCAAGAAAGTATTAACTTTAGAAAGCATTAAACTAGAGAACTAACTATCCAAACGTTCGGCCATGTAAAAATTTGGAAGTAAAAAATGAAAAAACTAATGGAAACAAAAATGAAAGGAGAGAACAATGGAAGAAAATAACGAACCAAACTACTGAAATTGTTAACCAAGGAGATTCTCTGTGTTTTTTCTATTTTCTGTCATTTAAGCTCACTAGGAGAGCATCTCACTTTGGTCCATTCATCATGAGTTTTGCAACTCTCCAACCTTGCAGGCGACTTCTTTGACTGTGGAGATCAATAGCCCCCTTATTCTATTCAGGTTTATCCCTTATCCTTCTTTTGTTTGTAGCCGACCCCTTTTATGTCTCAAGGGCTACATGCATTTTCATCTAAAAACCAAGCCTTTTGATGTCATTCCGGATAGCTATTGAACACTCAATTGGCTATTGTATCATTCTCTTTCCACTTTTGCAAAGTTACTCCAAGTGGCTGTTATTTTAGACAGCCTTTAAGTACCCCTTTATTATTGCATTTTGGACTAGGTAAAAGGCTCCTATGCTATGCGTTTTGATGCTTGCAAAACCTTCCAAGCTACTGCATTTTGAAGTTTCATTCCAATGTTTTTAGCTTACTTTTTTATAATGTGTAGCAACCTCCTTACGAGCTTTAAACTTTGGTTCTTGAATAAATATTTTTGTCTACTTTTATAATGTGTTTTGCTCCTTTTTCTCCCAAGCTTTTAAAGCTTTCCTTGTAATCACTTATGCTCTAATTTGCTTTAAAATCTTCCTGCTTTGATCCAAATTTTGTACTAAGATAATAAACATGTCATTAAGCAAAATATATCACAAATTGATTTCTTTTACGTTAAAAATAGGAATAAATTTCAATGAAATAACATATAAAAATATAACAAAATTCATTCCTATTGGTGACTAAAACGTTAGGAAATGTTGGGCTAAACACAATCAAATCAAAAAGATAAAAAGGAAACAAAATAGGATAAAAATGATTCCTAATTTTTAATCTTGAAATCAAAAGTTCCTACACATTGCTTTTTTAATTATTTCTTGATATTTTTTAATTTTAATTTAGTTTCAGTATTTTTTGTTTGAAATTGGGCCTTAAAAATTTTAACTTGAATTGAGTGGTGACTAAACCTAATGCTTATGGCCTGATATTCGTTATATAACAATTGTTCAACTTGTATACATGTGATATAGTGCAAAGCTAGCGAGCGTTTACATAAATAACACAAAACTAATAGCATTCCCTTCAATTTAATAAACATTCGTTAAGTTTTTTTTTGTCCTTCGATTTATTTGTATCCACTTTTGAGTCATCCTTACTTCGTTTCTTGGAAAAAATACATCAACATATTCATAAAAATAAATAGTAAGATAAAATTATTAGGTGCATAATCTATAGTGTTTTCCAATTTAATTTAATGCACATTTTCCCCAAAATTGATGTTAAAAATGTTTGAATTATCTTTCTAGCTATTTGATTTGTAGATTGAAGGTTTAAAAGCGAGAAAGTATGATAAATGCAGAAAAATATCAAAAAACAGGAGTTAAACGACAGTTTTAAGAACCCATCATTTTAAGTATGTAGAATCACTATTGAAGTATTATCTTGGAGCTAAATGGTAGGACTTCAATGGCACCATTTAAATCCTTTTGAAGTGTCATCTAGGTACCTAGATGCATTTTTCTAGTTCAATTTCTGATCAAACTTGCTCCAATTGGCTTTAACTTATATCCACTTGTAGAGTTGATATATATTGAGCTTCAAAGATCATTTTCGTATCAAGAATAAAATTTAAGTACCCAAAATCATATCTTTAGCTAGAATTTTCTTCTTCTTTCTCTAAGTTAGGTTTTTGTTTTTGTTTTAGTTTTCATTTTCTAGCTTTCTATTTTGTAAAATTAGGTTGTTCTTAAGGATTCCAAGAGTTTGGTTTAATGATTCAAAGTTTTATTACACTTTGGAGCTTTATTTAGTTTATTCTAAACACCTAAATTTATTATAAGCACTTAAATCACTTATTTTTTACTCTTTATTTACACATATGCAAGAACATGTCACCTAAGTTTGATCTTTGTTGTTTTTTGTTATATATAGGGTTTTAATCTAATTTTTCGCTAATGGTAGGTTATTAAATGCTTTAATTGAGCATTTCTACACGTTGGATGGTAATATTTTTTTATTTGAATGCTTAACGCTTATCTTATCTTTGCCACTTAAGATAAACTTGAAAGATGATTAAGGATCTATCAACAAGAACATTATGTATTGAAAAAATCAATAAAATACATGACCATTGATAGGTTTATCATCAGGGTGTTAATCTAGAAATAAGATAATTTTATGTTAAACTTTATGAACATTAAGTCTATTCTCTAAGTATATAGGTGGAACAAACTGTAGGATAGAATTAATAGAGATAAGACATTGAATTCACCATAGCATTGTCTCAATTCAGTGAAGATACCCTATATTAGGCATTCCAACCCTTTCATAGCTTAATTGAATCATTGAAAGCCTAAACCTTAGCTAACTAATCAATTTGTTAATCCTTAACGCAATTTGAATTCCTTTGATTGATTGGATGGTTTTAGAATAATTTACTAATCTTCGGGCATGTTTGTTTTAGTTTCAAGTTTTTGTTTTCTGTTGCTATTTTTCTAAATATATAAACAAAAAAAGGTATAAAAAACACAAAAAGTGAAATAAATAGTACAAAACTTGAAAAATACATAAAAATTGATGAAAACATAGAGAAATAAAAATGAAAAGCTAAACCAAACAACCCCTTATCTTTCATAATTTTCAATTTTGAGCTCTCTAGATAATTGTGATATGAAAATGAAAATAGAAAGCTCAACTAAACGGGTCCTTAGCTTTCATAATTTGAAATTCTACATTCTCTAGCTATTTGTGATTTGAGTGACCAAGTATTCATAGTATTTCCTTGTGAGTTCAACATTCATAGTCTTAAATATACCCTAGTTTATTACTTGTTCGTTGGTATACTTGTCATTAAATCTTGCTCCTGAATTGAATTTTTTTGTATAGTTAAAGATTGATTTATTTTAGCTTAATTAGTACCTAGACCAACCAACAACAAGTTTTTCTCACCGTTGCTATGGAAAATATCTTGTGATATTAGGAATATATCAGTGTCAAATATTCTAGAGGTTTTTTTTCTTTATTTTTTCCATTTTTGTTGACGTTTAGCTTAGAATTTCCTTTACGTGCTTTGTTTTCTTTTAGTTTATAAGTTGAGACATCTTTTGGTAACCTTTTTTAGTTATCAAGAAGATGTGGTGGAAAGATGACTACTAGTAAGTACCCTAGTGCTATAAGCCTAAAGTGAAATGAAATGATTAGGGCAATGGCTATTACGAGAAATTCAATGAAACTTATGCCCCTAATTTGATGAATTATTTTGATTACCTTGGCATAATTCACTTTATTATAATCAACCTTCATCCTTTTCTTATTAACCTGAGCCTCAGAATGATCTGTAATAAAAAATTTATGACCTAATCAATAAGAGCATAAATAGGCATTAACCCACAATAGAAGAATAGAAATGCTCTTGTCTTAATTGGTGAGACTAATTGATAGAGTCTTTTAGAGTAAATTATCCTATGGACCCCCCTGAGACCACTACGTTAGACTCATATGAGCTAATAGTCTTTAATTTTGAGAGTGATGTTTAAGAGCTTTCAATTTCCTTAGAAATGAATGACGTGGAAGCTAATGGGTTCTTGAATTATAGCCAAGCTCTTCAAATTGAAAATTTTGACCATTATGAAGAAGCCTTAGAGAGTGATAAATCACTTGTTAACTTTATGATTCTACTAGCTAATGTTGGGGAAGACCTTTTGACTGCCTTAAAAGAACATGATTTAGGAACCTTTGAATTTTTTTAAGATGAAGTAGTTGATGAAAACAATCTTCATGACATCATTAATGGTAAGGAAAAGCTTCCAATTGAATCAAGTTATAATTCTTTATTATTTTACCATGCAAAGATGTTTTGATTTGTGATTCATTAAGGATAAGGTTCTTAATTCATTTAGAAGTTGAATTAGAGGTATAGGATCCCTTGTAAATTTTGCTTGCCTATGCCTAACGATTGAAGGAAATATATTAGATGGTGAGCTAAAGAAGAAATTGAAAATTTCCTAACATTAAGGTCCAGCTTGAAGTCTTTAAAGAATCGCTTTTTGAGAGGTAGCCTAACCATAAAATTTAGGCTCTTTTGTTTCAATTTAGTGTGTTTTAGATTTAATTTTAATTTAGCTTATTTTGGAAGTGTGTTCCTAAGTCTTTTATTAGTATTTTGATGTGTTTCCTTTAGGTTTATTGGGATTTTCTTTTAAAAATTTCTTTTGAGGAACCTTGTTTAGAGTCTAGTGATTTTTAATTTGGTTTTATTTATTGTGCTTTTGAATTCTTTTATTAAGTTTTAATTTGTTTGTAGTATGTGTGATCCTTTGGTTTTTGATATGTATTAAGTCTTTTTTTTGTGATCTTAATGTTTTTGTCTTTAGGTGTTTCTTTTTTAGGATTAGTGTTGTCTTTCCCTTAGTTTCCTTTAGGTTGTCTTTTCAGAGTTCAAGTGTTTTAGTTTGGCTTATTTTAGTTTTTTTAAGTTGTTTTCTTTTAGCTTAGTTTGTCTTTTTAATGTGTTTTTGTCTCTTTTAGTTTAATTTCTTTATACTTTATGTATTTCTAGCCTTCATCCATGATTAAATTTGTTGATCCATTTAGAATGTTTAGGCCATGAATTGAGATTAATTTGGTGAATTTTTTTTGTGAATCTTTCATCCTTAGAAAGGTTTTTCAAGACCTAAACGGTGGGTCCTAAACGGTAATGTTTAACTCTCATAAACTATCATTTAAGTGTTTTTGGGTATCTAAATGGTAAAATTAAACAATAGAGTTTAACTCCCCAGAAACTGCCATCTAAGTCCGCAAAATAAACACAAGTGATGCAACTTCGCCTATTTTCTTCTTCTTCTTCCTCCAACCTTTGGTTCATCATGCTTTCACCTTAACCCCTTCCAAATCTGATTTTTCTGTAATTTCTCCACCGAATTTCATCTTCTTGTCTAAATTTTTCCAATTTTCAATCCTCTACCATTTTTTGACTTCCAATCATCCTAAAATTTCTTATTTTCAACAAAAAATCTTCTGAACTTCTTAATTTTCACTATTCATGGTATCACCTTTGTTCTTCAATTTTCCTAGCATTTAAGGGCTCCATTCTCTTAGATTTTGGTATCATTAACTTAAAAAACTTCTTATTAAAAAACTCCTTAGCTTTCTATTGATACCAAAAGTTCAGCCTACATCTTCCATCACCATGAAAGAAATTTTTTTATGAATGGAATATATAAAGGTCATTAGAAAATTTTTCCACCTTGATATTTTATGACTCCTTTAGATCTATTTGTGAAAAAAAAAATTAGTTTAATATTGCCTAGGCAATTCACAGTGCCTCTAGTTTAAGAATAAGACATGCATTTCATAGTTTACAACTCGCGAGAACTCCAAATGGGCATGCTTGATTAATGAAATCATTGTAAAGAGATCGGTAGAGTAGGCTTTGAGTGTAAAGTTTGATGTTCCTAGTGTCTTCTAGGAACTTTAGTAGGTTCCAATTCTAGTATTAGTTCGCCCATACTATCCTGTATTGGTTTGAGAATTTTTCACTAACATTGACAAAAAGGATGACTCGGATGTAGTTGACATCCGATCTATGGTGAGAGGCATCCCCAATATCATTACCTGTTCTTTTTTTTATTCTTAGGGGTACTGGACTTGTGTATACAGTGGATAGGTTATGAGGTGATTCAATTACATCTTATCCCTCTTTTTCTATTATTATGGCTTGTTCTACCTGAAGATTAATTAGCCTTCTCGATAAAAGAGGCTACCCAATATATCAACTAACTGTTAAAGAGTAGATAGAAGTGGCACTTTTAAGTGCTAATGTAACTCTGAGGGTTAGTGGACTTAATAAGATTAGGTTTACCAATACCTATATCGTTTCCAAGATGCTTCATGTATTGGGTGCTATAAAAGGCCTTAATTAGGGTGGATTCATTCTTTTGAATATATGTAATGGTGGTCCAATTCAATCAGCCAAACAGGAACTTCTGCTTCCTATGTTTGCTCACAAGGATCTTTTAGGAAGAAGGTGTTTCTTTCAAGGGTGAGGTGGTGGTCTAGCCTACCATTTCTTCCACTATCTCCTATTTTATTTTGAATTTAGGCTCATAGGTTAATGTAAGAGGTGAATGATGTAATACCATTCTGAGGCCATTTTAAGCAGTTGAGCAAGAAGATGATTTAGATTTACAAGCACCTATGCCTAAGCCAACTCTTAAGGTGGGTATCAGAGAGGCTTCCTCTAAGGCCACTTCAGGTGTACATAGGCCACCGCTACTAGATGATGCTCTTGCTCATGTGCCCCCTTTTGATGCACCTTCTAGTGACTAGATGACGATTCTTTTGAGAATTGAGAGTCATATGTAGTTTGGATTTCTGAGCTTAGTTCTGGCATAGCTACCAATGGTTCTCAAATGGATCACCTATCACTATAGATGGAGAAATTAGAGGAGCATCTAAGATCTCGTGATCCATGTTGAGTAGCTAGATGTTAATGGATTGCTCAATTTTTTCACAAACTTACGCTTTTGTTATTTACTTTCACTGTGATTTTCTTTCAGTATTTTAGTTGTATTTTGTTTCTTCAACTATATTTTGGTTGATTCTTTTATATTTTGGCTCTTTTGTTTTATTTTGACTCCATTATATACTTTGAAGAGACATTTAAATAGATGGATCATATGATTTATTATTATTGACCCTCGTACTTTCATTTATCATTTATCATTTATAATTTGCTATAATCAATTATCGAATTTCAATGGGCACTTCAATAGATCTTCAAGCAATCTTATCATTCTTATCTAAGTGTTTTCGATTCCCTTTTCTCTCATTATTATGCTTTTCTTATTGATTTTATGAACATTAGGGACAATGTTCAATTTAAGTGTGGAGGATGGATAAATTTTTATCACATTTATGTTTGCTTATCCACAAGATTACCATTTTATCAACTTTTTCAAGATAATCCATAATGTGTAGAAAAACATTTGATTTTCATGCATAGAATTGATATTTTTCCTTTTAATTTCAATTATTTTGATTATTTAATATTTTAAACTATTAATTAATCGTATAACAAATGAACTTTGATTGCTTCATGTTTTGGATCATGGATACCTGATAAGCATTATGGTTTTATATAAAAATTAAATATTCGAAAGTGATTTGTTAGATCTTTTAAGCATTTTCATCATCTTGTCTTAATTCAAAATAAAAAAGAAATGAAAAAATAAAAGAAAAAAGAAAACAAAAAGTTAAAAAGTGAGCAAGTTTTCATTTGCCCCACTGGTTTCGAACCAACTGGTTGAAGTTAAAGAGTGATGTTAGTAGCCAGATGATGTGAGGTGACTCAATTAAGTAATCGGGAATGTTCACAACAAAATTTTTATCATCACATAAAAAGATTGAGTAATTTATCAACCAAGCCTTAAGAACTTATAATTAAGTTTATGTTTGTGCTTAACGAATAAATTGTGTGATTTTTTTAATAGACGATTCTTTTTTTTTTTCATATATTCATTTATGTATGGAAATGACTATTGTAATTTAGGTTAAGGTTTGAAGAAGTATGAAGTCATTTCAACCTATTTGTTAATTACCATGATTGCTTAATCATATAAACATCTTGATGATATGTTTGGTAATTAAATGATTAAGAAAATTTTTTGAATGATGGTGTTTAACTAATTGCCCTTTTTTCCTATGGTTATATGTTATTTTCAAATTGATCATTAATTCATGTTCTTGGAGACAACAAAATGCTTAAGTTTGGGGAATTGATAGGGGTTTATTTCATAGTTTTTTCCTAATATTTTGATGTAAATTCACTCCTATTTTGATGTTTAAATGTTTAATTTACGTTGGGAATTATTTAAACTGCAGATTAATCCCCAATTGGAGAGAAAATCATGAACATTATGAAATTTAGGGCTAAATTAGGACTTAAACATGAACCGGATGAAACTTGCTTTTAGGTCCTTAAAAACCCACCTTTAAGTCAAGACTTGGCATTGAATGCAATTAGCTAAAAGCACCGTTTAAGTCCTTGTTAAGTGCCATTTAAGTACCGAGACACATTTTTCTTGTTAGATTTTTAACCAAATTAATTGAAACTGGCTTTAACTTGTAGTCACTTGTAAAGGGGATATAAAAGGAGCTTTGGAAGTTATTTTTATGCGTGAACAAAATAGACTAGGCAACAAAAATTAGTTCTTTAAATAGATTTTTCTTCTTCTTTTTCTAGGTTAGGTTTTTATTTTGTTTTTCTTTCTAGCTTTGTATTTGGTTATTTCAAGTTGTTTTTAAGGATTCCAAGGGTTTGTACACTTTATTAAGAGTTGTATTATACTTTGGAGATTCATTTGGGCCTTTTTAACTCTTAAATGTCTTGTATCTTACTCCTTTGTTATGTATACTCAAGAACATATTGCTTAAGGATTATCTTGATTGTTCTTTTATATATGGACAATTTTAATCTAAATTTCAATTAAGGACAGGTTATTAAATGCTTTAATTGAGTTCTATTTCATGATGGACGGTAATCATTATTTATTTAAATGCTTATTTATCATCTTATCTTAGCCACTCAAGATAAAGTTGATAGGTGATTAAGGATCCGTGATCAATTACCTTAATCATTGGAAAATCAATAAATAATATTCTTTAATTAGTACATGAGCATTGGTCAATTTATCATGAGGGCTTTAATATAGAAATAAGTTATTTTTTTGTTAAAATTCTAGATATTTAAGCTTATTTCCTAAGTCTAAAGGTGAACCAAACCATAGGATAGGATCAATAGGGATAAGACATTGACTTAACCATAGCTTTTTCTTGGTTACATGAAGATACACTAGATTAGGCATTCCAATACTTTCATAACTCAGATGAATCATTTAAAGCCTATACCTTAAATAATTAATTCAATTTGGTAATCTCTGAGGACATTTGAATTCCGTCTCATTGATTGAATATTTTTAGGTTAATTTAGTAGTCTTAACTTTCATAAATCGTAATTATGAGTTCTCTAGATAATTATGATTCGAGTGATCAAGTATTCACAGTATTTTCATATTGGATTTAACATTTGGAGTCTTAAAAATTATCCACTTTATTACTTATTGTTCGAATTCTACCAAAGATTTATAAAGTATTTTTTCAAATTTACAAAGCCCTTAACTGATCTTTTGACCAAGGATACTATCTTTGATTTCAATGATAAATGCATTGACAGGGTTGAATTATCTCAAGTTTTTATATGCATTTCAATGTGAATTCATCCTTATCTTGATGTTTAAATGCCCTAATTGTGTTCATTTTGGACTTATATGCATATTTAATTTAGCAAACAAGTTATGGCTAAAAGCTACAAATTCTAAGAGGTTTTGGGGCAAAATTGGAGCAAAGATGGAGCTGCTACAAAAAATAGAAAGTTCGATCAACCGATCTTTCTGGTAGGTTGACTAATGCCCTTTAATCGATCGACTGAACAAAGTGACAATGCAAAATAGAAAAATGAAAAGAATTTAGGGGGGAGTGTTAGGGGTTAAATTTATAGTATTCTTGGATGTTAATTTAACCTTATTTTAGTGATTAAATGTTCTATTTATGTGTTATTATGTTTACTTTGCATTTGGGAGCTTAAACAAGAAGATTGGAGTCAAAATATGAAAGTTGGAAAAAAAAGTCAACTCAAAAGTCAAAGGACAACAGCCCCCTATGTAGGGTGCCATTGTCCCTCGACAGAAAGTGTATTTTGAAGCAGGAAGAACAGGGTGCCGTTGTACATGAACAGGGTGCCATTGTCTTGCGGTGGGGTGCCGTTGTACCACGTGTAGCAGCCATTTTTGACCCAAATCTTCACTATTTGCAGCTTGGCTTCTTCCTCCACTTGCAGCTGATCAATCCCTATATAAAGGAGCCCCTCCCAAACGTTTTAAGCATCAGTTGTAGGATTAAAACACATTAGTTTCAAATCAAAGTAGTCTTAGGTTGTTTTTCATTTCTTTCTTTTGTAATTTGAGTTTTTCAGCTTGTTTGAAGTTCCAGAAGCAGTAATCACGTAGTTTTGAGTTAGAATACCATCTTGGGATGTGATTTGGTTCATTCTAAACTCTTAATTTCGTATTATTGTTATTATTTTTAATTAATCAAAGTATTGTTGCTTAAATTATATTTATCATATGCTTTGATTAATTGTTATGCTTAATGTTTAATTTCA
>JAOXYD010086136.1:0-12163 GCA_028565735.1 Pinacopodium congolense
AAAGGAAAGTGATCCTTTCTTGTGGTGTCATTCAACTTACGATAGTCAATGCACATACGCCAACTAGTTACCTTTCTTATGCCAATTAATTCTTCTTGTTCATTCTTCATCACAGCAATCCCTCCTTTCTTTGGAACTACGTAAACCTAACTAACCCATGTAAAGTCCGAAATAGGATAAATAATACCAGCATCAAGGAGTTAACTACTTCATTCTTTACCACTTCCTTCATGTTTGGATTTAATCTATACTAAGGTTAAACCAAATGTTTATTTCCTTCTTCAATTAATATTCAATGAGTACAAATAGAAGGACTTAATCATTTAATATCCGCTAAGGTCCATCTTATAGCTTTTTGATGCTCTCTAAGGACTCTCGACAATCTTTCCTCCATCGTATCACTTAATGATGATGAAATAATAACAAGCAATTGAGATGGAGGTTTCAAAAATGCATACTTCAAGTTTGAAGGGAGAGGTTTTAGTTCAAGAGTTGGAGGTTCTTCACTTAATGGCTTAGGAAGGGTTTGGATTGGCCTATCCAAAGGCTTAAACCTTCTAGATTGTATCCAATTAGAAGACTCCTTTCTAACTTCTAATTCCTTTAATGCTTCCTTGACTTCCTCTCCTTCATCTTCTTCCTCATTTTAATGGATCAAAGCCTTGTACAATGAATATGAACAAAGATATTGAAATAGATCGATCGGAGTATAATGAAGTTAAATGAATCTAGGGTGGATGAATGCTTCATTACTTTAAAACGTTAAATTCAATCTCTTCATCTTAAAGTCTGAGAATGAGCTTTCCACCATATACATCAATCAGTACCCTGACAATATCCATGAATGGTAGTCCTAAAATAATAGGCACTATACTATCCTCCTCCATATCCAAGACAAGAAAATCAACAGGGAATATGAACTTATCAATCTTAACTAGAACATCTTCAATAATCCCTCTTAGATAGGTTACTGATCTATCAGCCAATTGTAATGAGACTATAGTGAGTTTAGGCTCCTCTAATCCTAACTTCTTGAAAATTGATAAAGGGGATCAAATTAATGCTTGCTCCTAAATCCATCAAAACTCTATCAATTTATAAGCTACCAATTATACAAGGGATGGTAAAGCTACTAGAATCCTCGAGCTTTGGAGGTAACTTCTTCAATATGATAGCAGAACACTCATCATTAAGCTTAACTGTCTCATATTCTTCTAACCTTCTCTTCTTAGTCAAGATTTCCTTTAAAAACTTTGCATAATAAGGCATTTGGGCAATTGCTTCAACAAATAGAATATTGATATATAGCTTCTTAAACATCTCCAGAAATTTCCCAAATTACTTATTTAAGTATGTGTTCTTCAATCTTTAAGGGTATGGTATCCTAGACTTTTAGGGTTGTATATTTGGATCAGCAAATAACGTAGGTAGCTTATCTGAACTTGCACTCTCATCATCCTTCTCTTTTTTCTTCTCTTCTTCCTTAACTCTCTCTCTTTTGTCATGTCCTTTTTCTTCTCTATCTTCATCATGCTCTACCATTACTTGCTTACCTTTCTCTTCTTCCTTCTTCCTTTCACTCTCAACCTCCTTTCCACTTTTTAAGATAATCATCTTTGCATACTCTCTTGGATTGGCTTCAGTTGTGTTAAGAAGGTTACTGGGTAATCGTTTTTGTAAGAGTTGAGCAATCTGTCCAACTTGAGTCTCCAAGTTCTTCATTGATGCTTCATGATTTTGCATTCTTGACTCATTGGATTAGATATACTTATGAACAGTTTCTTCAAAATTAAGTGCTTTTCTTTGAGGTTGGTTGGCTTTAAATCTAGGTGGAGGTGGTCTTTAAGGATTAGGTTGAGTTTGCTGAGGTGGTTATAGGTAGTTTTGATTACTCCATGCAAAACTAGGATGGTTCCTCCAACCAGGATTATAGATGTTTTAAAAAGGGTTTCCTTTTTGCCCATTGAAATTACTAAAAAATTAGGCTTGTTCAGGTTCCCGAGTAAAAGGACTTCCTTCTTAACACTCTAATGATGAATAAGAGGTACTATCACAAACTTCACAATCTATCTTATGTGAACTACTACTAGCACCAGTCATTAAACTATTAATCTTCTTGTTCAGTACTTCCAATTAAGCTGCAAGAGCCACTGCATCATTAATTGCATGAACATCATGTGGTTTCCTTAGATGACATTCGGAGTTGTAGTAAAAACTATTCGTAGCCATATCCTCAATCAGATTGTAAGCTTTGGTTGTAGTTTTACGCATTAGATTGCCTCCAGCTACAGCATCTATGGTGCTACAAGTTGAAGGTATTAATCCGGTGTAAAAGATATCAACTTACTGCCACGTATTGAATATATAGACATAACCATTAAAATGATGCTATGCAGGATTTCAAAGTTATTTACATTGACTTTAGGCTGCGCAATGCTAGCTACATGTCTACCTCTGTTCCCTAAAGCTATGTCCATCATATTGGTTATCTATTTTTTACATGAAGTCTTGCAACTACATGTTCCTTAGGATCCATTTCTACAGTTTCGAATTCAGTGTCACTTAATGTTCCTACGTCTAATGGATCAGACATTGTTGCACGAGCTTCTTTCTTTTCTTTTCTCAACGTGCACTCAAGTTTTGGATCGAAGTTTAGTGCCTCGGGATTATGTCCTTGAGTATGCATAAAAATTCGAATAAAATACTAAATAAAAGAAAATAAGCAAATAAAGAAATTAAACTAAGTGAAAAGCAAGGAAAACATACAAAGTAAAGTAAATAGAAAATAATTGTAGAAAATTTTGAAAAATTATAAAAACAAAAATTTACAAGTCCTAAAGTAATTGAAACTAATTTTTCTAATATTAATACTATCATTCCCTAGTAACGAGGCCAAAAACTTGTTACGTTGGTTAAGAGATTTTAAAACTTTGAATGGATTTGAAACAATTTTACTTTGAAAACCAACGGAAATAAGGCAAGTGCACATATCGCAAAAGTAATATAATGGAGTAAATTTTAGACTCCAAATGTCAACTCCATAGGGAAAGATTTACTTAATTATAGTTGATCAAATTACAATTATTTAGGAAAATTCTAGACAATTGGATTAAAAAATCTGAAAATTACTTCAACTAAACTACCTTGACTTAAACACTTCAAAAATAATTTTTAATTACTTGTTAAAAATTTTAAAAATTACCAATTGTGTAAATTAGTTAGGGATTAGATGATTGATGATTTAATTGAGCTTTAAAACACATTTAAGGTCCAATTAAAGTTCCTTCACAAATTAAAACAAAGTTATGGTTAAGACTTTAGTTTTTCTCCATTTAATCTTGTCTAAAGTTTGGTTATGCCTTAAAATCAAGTAAATGGGCTTTAATTTCAAGAAGGTAAGTTCTGTAAATTAATCTTAGAACTCTAAATTTTACAAAAAAAAATCTAGGTTTGGTTATACAAGGATCAATTCGTGTTGTTTATTTCTAACAATTAATATGATTTCTCATGTTTAAACTATCTTAAACACTAATCTTAAGTGGTCAGCTTAAAATTGGTTCATTTAGTCCTTCAATAAACAAAATCTAGACCCTTTAACTTGTCTTAAAACTCTTTCAAATCATCAAAACATCAATCCTCAGCAACAGAAATGATTACCCACACATTTGCATCAAAACATACAAGATATGCATTTTATACAAAATACTTTGATAGATCTGAAATTAAGAGCTTAAATGTAAAGTTTAGATGTTACAACAAATCCCAGAAATACTTTGGATGTTTCTTAAACTCCCAACTTGATTCCAGACTCCAGCCAAGCTCTAATTCATGAAGATCTTGCCTAAAAATCAAGAACATTCATGGATATAAGTATAAGAACATCAACCTTGATTAATTCAAAAAATGGAACAAAAACAATCTAAGTTTAGAAACCCTTTAGATGATTCCTATACTCAGATATGAGTCTTAACAACAAGCTACAATATTCAGAAACTCAGACACAATACAAAAATTTGAAGAACAAAGTGTTTGAAGTTTAAAATTAAGGAGAACCAAGGTGAGAGAAGAAGAATTCTCTCTAAGCTTTTTCAGATCTCATCTCCTCTCTACAATCACATGTCTTTTGTGCTTTTGTTTGTTTTTGTAGCAGCTACTGCCTCCCATAGGTGCTCGCAGATACTATAATTAATTAGGAACATGCCAGAATTGAAATCTTGGAGAATTGGAGCTGAAATTGTTGATTATGGCTCTCAATGGCACCCTACCTCCCATCAACGGCACCCTGAGAAAGTGCCATTAATGCTCAAGTTTAGTACCCATTAACGACCCCTTATTCTTCCATTAACGTGACCCTACCAGGGGGTTATTAATGGACCAAAAAGAGAGGTATTCTTCACATTTTCGTCCAATCTTCATCATCAAGCTCCATCCTACAAATTAAACATAATAACACATAAATTTAACAATTAAGCACTGAAATAGGGGTCATAATTCAACAAATTAATCATTAAAACTTTATCAATTTGACCCCTAACACTTTAACATTAAAAAATATTTAAATTGACTCTTAAACAAACAAAGTCCTTAACAACATTAAGGTTTAGTCATTTAAGTGACACGTGAATGTTACTGTATATATGGTACTTTTAATTATTTTAAAAACATGTTAGCCCACAGGTGTCAGCGTGGAATTCAACTAACATTGTAGGCCTCACATAATTACTTAATGAATATGGGGTCTATTTGGAAACCCAAATGATAGCATCTTTGCTCGTGCCTTCCCCACCTGCACTTCTCTCCATCTCACCTCTAGCTAGTATGTATTTTGGTCTCCAGTACATTATTTTCCCTTCATTTCCCTTTGATCTCCATTCCATTTGGGTGATGAAACAAAAAATTTAATGCTTTGCATTATGTCTGAAACTTTTGCTACAATATAGATTGGATTGTGGTTATAAACCTATATCACTATTGCATATAGGTGATTTTGTTAAATCTATTATATAATTTTTTTAGGAATGGAATTCATATGACTTAAATAAAAACATGTAAAAAGTTTATTTCAACTTAGGCATATTGTTTGTAAATCTCCTACGAGAGAGGTGCAGCGGAAGAAGGTTACTAAACAAAATCTCTTATACAAATGGAGTTCATATGATAGAAATCTAGAGTTAGCATAATTAAATTAAAACATGTTAAAATTTTATTTCAACTTAGGCATATCGTTGTTAATCTCCTACAAGAGAGGTTCAGTGGAAGAAGGTTACTAAACAAATACTCTTATAGAAATGGAGTTCATATGATAGAAATCCAGACATAACATAAATATCTGAATTCAATTTGAGCATACCTTTGTATATCTCCTATAAGAGATGTACTATCAATAGGGTTGCTAGATGAGGATCCAAAACTTCTTTTGATTGAACTAATAAAAGCATCATACTTACTTTCTACCTCATTGCAACTAACGTTTAGATCCTAAATACTAGAAGCTTCTTCTTTATATTATTCCTCCCTTCAAAATATATTCCAAAATCTCTAATAACACAAAATGAAATTGTTCCACAACAATAAGTTTTTACATTGAATTTTAACCTTGATTTTTGCTTCTATTGTTGGGAAATCCTTTATTTGTCATAGGCACTAAATTCTAAGCAAAAAATGGAGGCATAGTACGATGTTTTATGTTAAAGTAGGTTTGGTGAGGAATAATGTTTAACTTATTGAGAATTATGGTCAATATAATAGCTACACAAATAAGTACAATATATTTGACCTAAGGTTTCTAAAATTTTACAATTAAGTCCATAACTTAATTAATTTTACTCTCCTCAGTTGATCTATATGTATGATCCATTCAGTTCCTAATATGTTGGCAATCATTATAAATTATAATTCTAATTTATAATTAGAATTAGATAAATTAAAAAATTTTAATTTATCTTTAATTTTCTAATTAAATAATTTATAATCATATATTAAGATTGGCATACAGTAACACATCATAACCACATAAATATTAGAAATGTCAAAGTAGTTTTGAATTAACCTCTCTATGCATGATTTTTTTATATATAATTCAATCCTTTCGTCATATAATATTTTGATTAGACACGGGGTATGAAATTTGTGTCTACTCTATGTAAATCTAATCATATCAGTTCTCTACTATTAGTAATTGATTTTATTATTAACATTTAAAAACTATTTTTAAAGTGTCTTTCCACTTTGGTCAAGGATTTCTTAAAGATGAAGTATTCTCCCTAATTACTTTAGGGTGATAAATCGTATATTGATCACTCAACTACCTCTATATAATTTATACTACATTCAATGGCTACCGAGTGAACTATCCATGGTTAGAATAGGTCGTAAACAATATCAAAACATAATAATTTCTATACAAAATGACTTTGGTAATCTCAAGTCTAAGGATTGTTGATAGCTAAGTTAACCACTAACTCATTTTAGGTTAACGTTGTAAGAGAACGGGTCGTAAACTTATAGTATAACTGATATCGTTACACAAAAATTGTGTCTAGTCACCACTCAATTCAGGTTAAACTTTGTTTAAATAAAAATTTCAAGTGACAAGTACTAAAAGAAAATAACTAAACAGAAAAATTAGCAATGAAAAAATAGCAAGGAAATGAGCTAGAACTTTTGGAATCGAGATTAAACACAAGGAATCACTATTATCCCTATTTTATTTCCCTCTTATCTTATTGATTTAATTATGTTTAGCTAAGATATCAAAAGATTTTAACCACCCTCTCTCAAGGTGAAGCCAAGTTTTCCTAGTTGAATAATATAAGTTTAGTCATGCAATCTCTCAATCTACACAACCCATCTAAGACATCCAACTAGTTATAAAGTAATCTTATAAACAATCAATTAATTAATCAAGATCTCCCTCTATTCAATTAATCAATCAGATATTTATAGGTCTATTAGATACTAACTCTCATTGCATACCCAAAACAAATTAACCAAGCTAAATCTCTCAATCTATTGTTATGCACACCAAATATCATAAGCGTGCATTCATTAAATCAATCAGAGGAGTTCATATAAAATAGTCCAAAAAGTAATTCCTAACAAGATATTTAGCCACTCATATTGTTAAATAATCTTTCAAATAACACAATATCCATACAAAAGATAATGAAAGAGAAGAAGAAATAAAAACTAGATGATGGAGCCATTTTTCTTTTCTTTCTCTTATATTAGAAATTCCGCAACTCTTGCAGTTCTTGATAAATCTCCTTGTTTGATCATGTTTCCCTCCTTAAGAAAGTACCAAATCCTTGTTTTCTCTCTCTTTGGAAAGCTTCTAATCATTGAATGATGGCACGTAGGGTTTGGGCCCTTTTATACCTCCAAATCTTCCAAAACATGCCATCTGTCATGTATTTCCTTAGCTAGGCAAGGCCACGATCGTGTCAAGTCGAGTCATGATTGTAGCCTAGTCTGCTCTACTTCCTCTTCCTTTCTTGCTCCTTTATACTCCCTAGCTTTATTCTAACCCAAAATACATTAAGCACACACACTATTGAGATCCAAAATATGCCCAAAACCATCAATTAAACCTTCAAAACATAAAACATAAATAATAATATAAAAAACATGAATATAAGTCTTAGATGGAATAATTCTATAATAAACATCCAAAATTACACTTTAAAGACCTAGGAAAACACCATTGAAGCATAACTATCAAATTTCGCATATTTAAACCTTTGTTTATCTTTAATTAAAAAAATTTTAAATGTAAGGTTCACAAACACATGCACACAACTCAAAACACACAAACATAGATGAAGAGAGGCTTGAACATACAATAGCAAAAGATCTTATGGAATTCACCTTAGTGGCCTAATTAAGATCTCAATCAAGATCCAAGATAATCACCCATCTCGTTCACATCATAATTGTCTTTGAATTGAAATTACAATTTAATTAAAACGTTGCTGCCTTATTCTCACGTCTATGACAATTATAATCATATATTTGTTTAAATTACAAGTGGAAGGTAGTCTTAACACTAAGCAATCATTCCTGAAATGTTTCACTTATGAAAGGAGATCCATAGATATCATAAATGTTTTCTCTTTTTTATTTTTTCTTTTTATTTATTTTTTTCTTGCTTTTTTTTATTTTTTCCCTATAAATTGGAGTGATATGTTCGCCTTTTTATGTGAAGATCTGGGTATTTTGGGGCATACCCCCGGTTACTTGGCTAGTTCAAACTTAAAATTAGCCTTAGGTTATACTCTTAACCCTTTTTTATTTTGTTTTGATTTTCATTTGATTAAAGAGGCAAGAAGAGTAGTTAATAAAACTAAACATTCACACCATAATGTTATGAATCCATGTCACTTATTTCCTAAATAAACCTTCTCATAAATTATTACTGATGCATCCTACCAATTAAGTCCAAGTTTTAAAAAAATGCATTCAAACAATTATCATAAAGGTAAGAAAGGCATGCAATATCTTGATTAACTTGCATTTTCAATAGAAAGAAAATCTTGGTATAAACTTCCTAGGATCCTACCTCTTCACTTCTTGAATAACTTTGATCTTAATTGTACTAGTTCCATTCAATCTCATGCTATCCATAGATTCCAAGCATATGTAATAGCATGCAATAAAATGACTAGTAACTAATAATCCTAAACATACATCCTATATGCAAAATGCAAATAAATATTGCATGTGCTACCTCCTTACACTTGGATAATACATGGTCCTTAACATGAAGAGAAAGGCATGCAAGAATGACATAAAACAATACAACAAAACAAGACTAGTGTGGAGAGGGCTTTGGTGAGGGCACATCGATGTTCTGGATGTGGAAATACTTATTACGTTTCGAGCTTGGAACAGCCATTACTTTAAGACTTATTAGACCTAAATTCAATCCCATCCGTTAGACTTTCTAACCTCCCATTATTCTCCATCATCAGTTGATTGTTTGCTTGCATTACTTGAAGGACTTGCTTCCACTCTTCTTCTTCAAAAGGGTTTGTTAGAGTGACGTCTTCTTCACTTTAGGAAGCTTAAGAGGAAGAGGCTAGAGATGTGGTCGCTTTGCCTTTCCTGTTAACATAAGAAGTTCTAGAGAGGGGATCTCAGAGTACCATGGAGTGGTAGTCTAAGATATCAAATCTACGTAAGTGGTTAAGATCAAAATAATCAAGTGCCTTTGAATTTAGACTATCTAGATTTACATTATAGTTCTTAACAATAGTAGTAACAATGAATCTCATGCTAAAAGAAAATCACCCTCTTTTTGTGACATTGTTAATCATGGACTTAAACATTTAATATGGAGTATAGATTTTATGCTTGTGGTTTACTGAACACAGAAAAAATAACTCTTGAACATAATATTTATGCTTTCAGTTTTGTTGAAAATAATTAAACAAGTGAATTTATGAAACAATAAATGTTCATGGCTTTGGATCAACCTATTGGGTGCATTCATAAAATTAAACTTTAACTATCCTATAAGACGTTTCTAATATGCATATACATCAAAATTTTTATGATGTTCAAGCAATTTAGTGTTTGAGAAATTGAACAACTAACACATTACACCATAATCCAATTTATACGCTTAACCGTTCAAGAAAAATAAAAATAAATCCATATTTTCCTCATCATATTGGAAAGTGGCATTAAATTCAAAGACTATTCGAGGATATGTAACAAAATCTTAGAGGATAAATTGTTACCATTAAATGTTCTTAGATAAGGTCTCGAATTTGTCTTTTAAGCCTAAATGATGCAACAATTCAAATTGGAAAAACCTAGGAGCCAAAGTATCACAAAATTTAAGATCTAGAAACCTTGTACCTTCATCTGGCTGAAAAATGGGAAAAGGAGCATTGTAACATGTCGCAATGTTGTGTAACCCTTCTCTGGTTACAATTGTTTGAAGGCTTTCCCTTGTTCTGGAGGTTGGCTTCTTCCTTGGTGCCATTTGAAATAATTCTTGCAAAAATAATAAGAGAGAGAAGTGAGAATACAAAAGAGTGAAAAGATAGAAAAGGAATGGTAAAACCTTAGATTTAATGGTAGAAAGTGGATAGATTGATGAAAAGGATGGAAAATTAACAGAAATATATGAGGACATTAAGAGATTTGAAGTGGAAAAGAGATAGGTTTGTGATTTTGGAAGGAGGGCGGTTGTTTAGAGAGAGGGAGTTGAAATATCATAAAAAGAAAAAGAAGGATGGGGGTTTTAAACCCCCCAACCGTGCTGGATAGGCCATAATAAGCCACAATCATAGCCTTTTGGCTTCTGGAATTTTATAGCTCCTTATCTCCAAATACTCCTTGTTTAGCCCTTTTTTAAATGGTAATGCATAACTACTTTCCAAACAATCATCAAACACTTAACGAGTCATCAAA
This sequence comes from Pinacopodium congolense, assembly GCA_028565735.1. Lineage (NCBI taxonomy): Eukaryota > Viridiplantae > Streptophyta > Magnoliopsida > Malpighiales > Erythroxylaceae > Pinacopodium > Pinacopodium congolense. Next base: position 10,420 of record JAOXYD010086136.1, read on the forward strand.
ACATTGAGAAATTAAAGAGAGAAACAACCAAAAAATAATCCAAATCAAACTCAAGTAAAACCAAAAGGAATAATAAGATCACAAAGACAAGGAACATAAACATAAAACATGCTAAGTTAAGGTCTTTAGCTTGACCCTTACTAATTTAATCATGATTGAGTGAGTGGAAGGAAAGAGATAACTTCCCTTTCTAGAGGAATTGTGCCTCCAAAGTAATGCTTGCATCTATGACCATTGATTTTGAAAGTTTCATCCTTTTTGTTCTCTAATTCCAAAGCCCCATGGTTAAATATCTGATCAACTTTAAACAGACCACTCCACCTTGATTTTAACTTACTAAAAAAAATCTAAGTCTTGAAGATCAAAACTAGGTTCCCAACTTGAAATTCCTTCCTCTTAATGTGTGTGTCATGTCATTTCTTGACTATATCCTTATACAACTTGGAATTATCATATGCATCATACTTTAGTTCTTTTAATTCATCAAGTTGTAATAACCTTTTCTTATCAACCAACTTCCAGTCAAAATTTACCTTCCCAATTGCCCAATATGCACTATGTTCTAACTTTATAGGCAAATGGCAAGCTTTACCATACATAAGATAATAAGGAGTTGTACCTATATAGGTCTTGAAAGTGGTCTGGTATGCCCATAATGTGTCATCTAACTTTATAGCCCAATCTTTTCTTGAGTTTTTAACCACCTTATCTAAGACTTTCTTCAACTCTTAATTCATCACTTCAACTTGGCCATTTGTTTGAGGGTGATAGGGCATAGTTACCTTACGGTGAACTCAAAAACTATTCAAAAGTACATTAAATAGTCTATTGTAAAAGTGAGTTCCTCTATCACTTACCGCAGCTCTAGGTACTCCAATCCCATTAAATATCTTCTTAATAAACCGTTGAACTTCTTTACTATCATTCTTTGGAGTAGTTATTGATTTAACCCACCTATGTAACACCCCCTATATGGAACCTATAACCATCCACAAATAAGACCATCCACACATAAGTCAATCAATACATAATTTCATTACAAAACTCCCTGATGCTTACATGGTATTTTAATAGCAGTAAAAACATATTTTTATGTTTATTTACATGATAACCTTAAAGAAAACATACAAGTTCCTTTAACCATTACATGTACAATAATATGTAACTAAAAACACATTTCCAAAGTACTTTTTCTTCTACTGGTTGGCCTTGGTCCCTACAGATGTTCCCTATACCTCACTCTTATGATTTGGACCTACACGGATTAATGCCCGTGCTAAGCTTCAAAGCTTAGTAGGGAAACACTTAGTTTAGATGACCACTCATGGCAGTCATCTACCAAGTACATATATTCATGAACATCACACAAATATAAATAAGAATGTCATAATTAATCAAATATATAATACACATATACTTCAATACATGTATCAATACAAATGCAAATGCCAATTTATACGATTATTTATGTTATCATACTCTATTTCTTATCTATATCTCTTTCCCTTATTTTCTGTGTTAAGCCTGCACATTTCCTATGGATATGGATAATGGGTGCTGTGGATATCCGAAGATATCAAACTGTGGATACTAAAGGTATCAAACTGTGGATACCCGAAGGTATCTAATTGTGGATATCCGAAGGTATCAAACTGTGAATACTCGAGACTATGGACACCAGTGGTGTCATACTGTAGCAGCTGCACTGTAACCCTATAGGCATGCCTATCTATCCACAACCAAG
>JAOXYD010086146.1:0-12163 GCA_028565735.1 Pinacopodium congolense
AATCGATAAATTGATATACTATCAGACAATAAATATTCAAGTGTGCTCAAGACATATATCCTTCTCCCACACTTAAATTGAACATTGTTTCCAATATTCATAAATCAATAAATAAGCATAGAATGTGAGAGTAAGGAAACGAATACACCTAGATAAATATGTGATCGTGAACGCTCTTCGTTGATATGAATTGTAGCTATTTGAAAATCAAGGAGAAAAGCTCAAAGCACCAGAAACAAAAATAAACACACAAGAAATAAAAATAAACACACTAAAACATACTAAAAGAAAACACACCAAAAGCATGCAAAAATCATACTATTTTATTGAAAGCATATGAAATCCTACTTCTATAATTGAGTTGCCTCCCAACAAGCGCTTCTTTAAGGTCTTTTAGCTGGACCTTAGCGTTAAGGAATTTTCAACCTAAGCTTTGGTCAAACACCTAACTTCTCATCCTCATTGAATAACGACAAACCAATTTTAAAAGGGTTCCTATACCAATCAGAAGGGTCCTAAGTTCAAAATGACTACCTTAAAAAAAGCATTGTGGAAAAAATGCAAGGCATATAACTTCCGCTCGCGAATCAAAAGTTGTAACACCTATGAAATCTATATTCTCAAATGCTACCTTAGACTCCTCCAAACCCTTAATTTGCATAACATGGTCACCTAATTCAATTGTAGGTTCCTCACAAACGTTATCAGTTATGCACTCAATAGCTTGATTATCACTTTCAAATTCAACAGCTTCCCACTCAATATCACATGAAGCTAGTATAGGCTCACTGTTATTTGTTAACTCATTTGACTCTATATGATCAAGTTCTCTTACTGATGCTAAAATTTTCTCTAGAATTCTTAGATCATGCTCAGGCCAAGTTTCACTAATTAAAGAGTTTTCAAATGCAGCCTTATTAAGGTAAGAATAATCTGGGTGATCTATCCAATTAGAGGTGTAATCATCTAAGCTTTCAGAAAACTATTAATCGGAAAAAGATGAGGGTTGGTCAAAATAAGATGGATTGAACCAAGAGTAATTAGGTTAATCATCAAAATTAGGGGTGTAAGTTTTAAAATTTTCAAATTGATTTGTCCAGTCATCGCCCCAATTATTTCGAACTTTAGACTCATACCATTGGCTATCAAGCCAATGATAATTTTACCTCCACATATTCTTGATAACTCAATTAAGTTACCAAAAGATGTCCTAACTCACAAACAAAGATTACAATAAAAATAAAATAAAGAAAGAAACTAAAAAACGAAACATAAAACATAACACAATAAAGAAAACAACGCAAATAATAAAAAAAACTCTAGAGTAATTGACACTAATATATCCCTAATATTACAAATCACTACCCTGCAACGGTGCCAAAAACTTAATTACGGTTGGACACACACAAAATTTGCTCAAATTAATCTATCTTTCAATGTACAATTTAACAATTAATTCAAGACCAATTCTTTGGCAAGCGTACCAGTCGAATCAAGTAATAAAGTGAGTATATGTAAGAATTCGAGTATCGATCCCACGAGGAAATTTATATGATGTAAGCACTAAGTCAATCAGATTACAATTATCTAGAAAACACTCAGCTTTATGATTTAAGAAAATAAATAACTAAAAGCTAATTTAAAAAGCATAAAAAATTCCAATCAATTGTAAAAGAGCTACAGATTGTTTTTCCTAGTTTATTTTGTTAAAATTTGGTGGTAGACGATTTAATTGATGGATCAGTGATGCTTAATCTAGGGTCTTCACTAAATCAAGGCAGTGCTATAGTTAAGACACTGACTTATCTCTATTAGACCTATCCTGAAGTTTGGTTATGCTTCTGACTTAGGTAATCGAATTAAAGTTCAGAAAGTCTAATCCTAAATTTCCCTAATTCAAGATTAGTATCATTATGATTAACCAATTTTTGGTTAATTCATTGATTTAAATCATGTTGTTTATTTATTTTTCTAATAACCTAGGTAGAAACTGTTGGATCCTAAATTATCTGATGGCAATATCCTAAGTGATTAATTCAGGACAAGCATTAAGCATTTAATAAATAAAGATTAATTCACTAATTGTGCATTAATAATAAATTAACACAATTAATCATCCATAAACAGATTCAGCATGATAACTTAACTGAAATTAAATATTAAGCACAACAATTAATCAAAGGACATAATAAATATAAATTAAGTAATAACACTTTGATTAATTCAAAATAACAACAAAAATACACCAAATTAAGAGTTTATAATTAACTAAATGACATCCCCAGATGGTATTCTAACTCAGAACACTTGTATGAAACTGCTGGAAACTGAAAACAACATGAAAATCTCAAATTACAAAAGATTGAAATGAAAAACAACCTAAAACTACTTTGATTGGAAAACTAAAGAAAGAAAATGTGTGTTGATCCTAAATATGATGTTTTAGACGCCTGGGAAGGGTCCCTGTATATAGGCAAGGTGCAGCTATAAGCAGAGGAAGAAGATAACTGCAAATGTTGAAGATTTAAGTAAAGCATTGCTGCTACCGTTCATTAACAACACCTTACTGTCTATTAACGACACCATGTTCATCCATCAACGTGACCCTGACAGGGTGCCATTGATTGTTGACTTTCAATTGACTTTTGACAAAACTTACATCTTTTTACTCTAATCTCCATCTTTAAGCTCCTTCCTGCAAAGTAAACTTAATAACACAAATGAAACATTTGAGCACTAAAATAAGGTTAAATTAACGTCAAATAACATCCAAAAATACTATAAATTTAACCCCTAACAGACACCCCTAGTTACTAGGGTAGATCACATTCTTAAATGGGTACTAGTACCACTTATAACTTCAACCTTTATATTGGTTTGAAAAAAGTGAAGAGAAAAACATGTTCTCTTATTAAAATAAACACATTTTTTCTTGTTTTTAAATTTAAACAAAACATCCTATTCCACATTCACATGACAAACCATATAAAATGATCTTAAATACTTAATATCATATAAAAGGAGTTACTAATCATAGGCAAGCATGCAAAATAAAAAAAACAAAAAATTTAAGTTAGAAATCATTCCAGAGTTGATCAATATTACTAAATCATAAGCCTCAATGGAATTAAAACACTATAATTAACAATCCACTAATAATCAAGATTATTTGAAGATGAAACATTCAAATCATCACTATTGAAATAAATCAAATGTGTATGATATGTGAATGCCAAGTAGATTCATCTCCCCAACACTTAACCTAAATCATCATTAATATTTAAAATGTAAATAAACATAATAGGAGGAATAAGGACTAAGAATACTCGTCTAAATGAGATAATCTATGAAGTACTTAATGAAGAGATAACCGTCCACTTTCGTACCTATAAAATAAATCAAAGAAAAGAAAGTAAAAGAACTCAAGTAAAAAGCAACTAAAGTCCTATTTAACACAGAGAAAATACATAAAACTAAAGTAAAGGTTAAGTTGCCTCATAACAAGCACTTGTTTAAGGTCTTTAGCTTAACCCCTATTTCATTTATCATCCAATATCAAATAGAAAAATGAGCCTTTCAGGAAAAATGCACAAAGTAATTGATGAGCCCATGACATCCACCATCGAAATAGGCTCAAAATCAACTGGATGTCACATAATGTCAAAAATATGGAACCTTATTGCTTCTCCATCAAACTCCAAAGTCCATTCTTGACTATGGACATCACTTTTTATCCAAGATGCTCTCCTCAATAAAATAGGTGATGGTTTTGGAGATTTTTCATCCTGCTTATTACCTTCTAACTTGAGCTTGTTAGTATATAACTCTTTTAACAACTTTATATCTGACAGCCCTTGCTTTCTATTCTTCTTTTCTTCTTCCTCTTTCTTCTTCTTTTCTTCTTTGTCTCTCTTCTTCAACCTACTAAGAAAATGACTAGAAATTTGGTTAGCAATACCAAAGATGTACCACTTACCTTAGGAGGTTTCTTATCCTCCTTCTTTTATAGAGTTGACTCCTCTTTCTCTTTCTTCTTTAGGTCTTCCAATTGCTTCCTACTTTGCAAAGAAATAATAACTACATTCTACTTAGGATTTCTCTCTGATTAGCTAGGAAGTTTTATAAAAACTTAAGTCTGTAGTTTTACCAAATAATCTACTAATTAGCTCACTTGGTTCTCCAAGTTCTTTAGATTAATCCTCATTTCTTACTGGAATTAAAGAACTTTCGTAGTTAAACTCTGGATGATACCCTTCAAGGTCATTCCATCAGCTTGTGGGGATGGTGAAGGTAGAGATCAAGGCTAAAAATGTGACTAACTTTGGTAGCATCTTGACGAAGAATTAAATACTTTCTGATGAAGTATGGCAGGAGATTAAGTTAAAACTTATTCCTTGTCGATTACTCTTATATCAAAAATTAAGATGATCCTTCCACTCCAAATTATAAGTAAAATATAGAGGATCATGTCATTTTTATTGGCCATAGGATCATCCAAACGTATAGACCTACTGCTTATCTTGAAATGTGAAACACATATTAGTAGGATAGCCCAAAAATGAACGAATACCACATATATTAGCCTCTTCTTTATCACTCACTATTTGTTTTTATCAAGGATGTGAGATTCATCACTTGATGCTCTAATTATAATATAGTAGTTAATTCAAACTCATCATTAAGAATAAAAGTAGGAGCTACAAGCTCCTTTAAAATGTATTGATAATAAGCCATTGCTACTTTAAGTCCTTATCGAATGAGTTGTAAAACAAAAACAAACAGAAAATAAGGCGACAAAGATGAAGAAAAACAAAAATAAAAATAGCATAAGAAATAACGAAACACTAAAACTAGTTCCCCAGTAACGACGTTAAAATTTTGGTGAATCTATCACTGCTATCAAATAATAAATACTTAACATATCCTCCTAACTATAAAGTAGGGTAAGTCAGGATCAATCCCAGAAAGAACTAAATAAAATTTTTAGTTATTTCTAATGATGGATAAATGAAAAGATAAAAATTCCCCAGTTAACTGGAATTAAATTAAATAGAAAATAAAACTAAAACAATTAAAATAAGAATGTAAAATAACAAGAAACGAATACGATAACAAAAAGTTGGGAAGAAGATATTTTTTATATTTAAGAATTGCAATTGATCATAAAAAAACATATAGATTGTGTTATGCCTAAGATGTTAGCTTATTGAACTAGGTATGACCTTCATACTCCATTCCTCCATTTATAGTAAATCCGATGTGATAAAAAATCGACCCCTAACTACAAGATAATTTAGGATACGATCTCTAGATTTAATAGTGCAATAGCATTAAAAACTAAGGAATAACAAACTTAAGCCATAACCTCACACGTGCAGATCATGTAACTTAAAGAATCAAAACCTTAGGCTAAGTTAATTAAGTTTCACATACAAAACCAATTAACCTATTACTACTTGTGAAATTCGCTAATGATAATTATGGATCAAAAGCTCATATCTAGCAATCGAACTAGAAATCATAAATAGGATTGTCAATCTTACAATATAATTCCTAATTCTTAACATTTAATTGGAGTTCCAATCTAGCCTTAACATAAATCACATTGACCATTAAAAACCTAATTCAATTCTCACACTTATAATCCATTCATCCTTTTTAATAACTTCTAATCCAAAGAAAATTAACTAAATATAATAACATCAAACAAAAAATAAAATAAAATAAAATGTAGGAACTCATAAAGAAAACAAGATATAGGCAACTGAAATTAAGTATTAAACATTAAACTATTATCACTTAAAGGTTCAACAAGTATTTAAAAAATTCTAAACAAAATACATGGAAAATAATACAAAAACAAAAAGACAATAGCAACAACATAAAGGGAACCAAAATCTGCACTTAAAACAACTAATAAATGAAATCTTAAGACAAAATTGAAAGAAATCAAGAAAAACCCCATAAACTTAAGAGACAAGCAAATAAAATAAGGGTTGTCTAAATGGAAGCCAAAAACTAGAAGAAATGGATTACTTCCAATCCTTGTATACTCCTTTATTAAGGTTTAAGCTGATTTGGTTCCTTCTTTGATGGCGACAGAAAGGTTATACTTATCATTCCATATAAACTTCAGTTTTTATTTTTTAATGCAGGATTAGAAATTGTTACTTCATGCGAAGAATCGAAATTGGACTCTTGGACCAACGTAGGTTCAAGAACAACCATCTTCTTTCTTATTAACACCTTACCTTTGTCAAATATCACATTCCTAAAGGCATAATCCAAATTTTCTTATGGTTCATACTAGTTCAAATATAGGCTATTCAGATATAGTCAAATGTTTACTCTGGCATATTGTTTAGACAGGATGAATAAGAAGGTAAAATTGGTACTATAGAACTTGACACAAGAATTGGATTGAGTCAAAAACTATCCTTATCTTCCTTAATTGAAGTCTCCCCCTAAATATAAGGATTGTTTAAATACAAATCTTGTTCATTAAATGTACCTTCCATGGAGACATGGAACTTTTTTTATAAAGAGTGGTAACACATATCATTTTTTAATCGAAGAATAGCACACAAAGATACATTTTAAAGCTATAGAGTCTAATTTCTCCCTATTCTGACTATAAACATGAATAAATGACATACACCTAAAAATTTGAGGAAGAAGATGGTTGGTAGTGTTTAGATTCAGGTAAAATTTTTAAGGACATCTATAGGACTTTTGAGACCTAATAATATAAAAGGTAATCTACTTATAAGATAAGTGGCTATAAGAATTGCTACCCCCCAACCTAAAAAAAATGCTTTAGATATATTCTTTTAAAACAATAAGACTCAAGTTTTTTCAAGGAGGTTACCATTTTCCCTCTTTGCTACCCCGTTTTATTATAGAGTATACACACAAGATGATTTATGAACTATCCCTTCTTTCTAAAAGTATAGGTTAAGAATTTAATTGAAAAAAATACTTGGCTTATTAAACATAAACCTTTTGATAGTGTTCCCAAATTGATTTTTTATCATGAGTATAAATTTGGAAATATGGTACTGTCATCAATTTATATTTGAGTAGAAAAATCTAGGTAACATAAGTATAATCATCCATGAAAGAAATAAATTATCTTGTCTTAGAAAGATTAAAAATAGTAGATAGATTGCAAATATCACTATAAATAAGATAGAAAGGAATAGAACTCCTTAGCTTGTTTATTGGAAAATGTACATGCTTGTGTTTAGCAAACTCACATACCTCACAATGAAAATTTTTAGCATCTAGATTTGTAAATAAAGAGGGAAACATAATCTTAATAGTTTCAAATGATGGATGCATTAATCAATAATGGTGAAGCAAAATTTTTTCTTTATATGATGTAATAAAATTTTATATAAAAGAACGAGATGATCTACCTTTAGTTTTTGTTTAACTGACTTGGTGCTTCAAGATAGTATAAGCCATCCTATTCTTTAACAAGTCTAATCATCCTCCTAAAATCCTTGTCCTGAAGTACATAATGGCTATTGTAAAAAATCACATTACAACATAAATCTTAGGTGAGCTTTTGTATGGAAACAAGATTGGTAGATAGTTCAAAAACATGAAAAAACATTTCTTAAAGTTACTAATGGGCTTATTTTGATATCTCCTATACCTGCTACAATTGTTAAAGATCCATCAACTATGGCTATTTTCCTACTACTTGAACATAGAGTATAGGCTAAGAAACATTTGATTAGGTGAATCATATGGTCTATAGCTCTTGAGTGCATGACCAAAGAATTGGTAAAGTTTCTATCTAATGCATTTAATCCAAAGGAAAATGGAAACTTACCTTAATACGTTAAAGAATAAGTACTTGAAGACCTTTTATGATTGTTGATGAGGTCTTACCCTCTTAATCTCTTCTTAGTTAAGACTACTTATCTCTTGTAATGTTGATTTGCTTTGTGGTGTTACGATAATATGCAGTTGTCTATTAGCCCGTGATTGATCTCCTTTCTAACCCCATTCACAACTAGAAAGCTTACCATGAACTTTTAAACATTTTTCATAATTTTGGCAAGATTTCTTTCAATAAATACACAATAATCTATCACAATTTGAAGTCCTTAAATGACCTTTTTTTTTTAATCTTAGACTTCTTTTCTTTTTGAATTGGGGATTGATTTGTTACTTTAGCCATCTTTACTAAACTATTGATGTTTTATGGTTTAAGCATTCATGCTCTTCTGTTTTCCTTGCCTCAGAAGAGTGCCACCACTTCATTAAAGGATGGAACCTCCTATCTGTTTAGAATTTGGATTCTCACTTGGTCAAATTCTGGGTTGAGTCTAATAAAGAAGTCATAGACTCTATCCTTCTTAATAAAATCCTTTAGCACAGTTACATCATCAGGGTATTTATTTTGTAATACCCTATAATGATCAAGTTCTTATTATAAGGACTTCAATTAGTTGACATATTTGGTGACAGTCTTATTTCCTTGTTTTACAGCATGGTTTTCATTGTAACTTCGTATTTGGAGCTGCGTCTCTAGCTTTGAAGTAGGTTTGTTACATAATCTTCCAAATGTCTTTAACCGTAGCTAAAAACATACATGTGTCACATATTTTAGGAATCATAGAATTCCATAGCTAAGCCATGATCCTGGCATCTTCTTTAACCTATGCTTCAAAATAAGGATCCCTTAGTTTTGGTCTTATTCCCAATAAGATGGCTAATCTTTCCTTTTCCTTTCATAATTATATGAATAAGTTGAAATCATAAGAGGTAGTTCTTTTCATCGAATCTATATGCCATTCAGATACTTTATACTTCCCCTAATTATTGGAACCAAGCAGTTTCTTCTAACTGTGCAGTAGTAGTATCATTTGCTTCTTCAACACTTGACATTTTGCTTCCTTTTTGTTTAAAATAACCTATTCTTTTCTTCAAGAAACAAGAAATCTAATTAGAGGAGAATATAGAACAATAATTAGCAATTAACGCTAAATGATAAAGATAAAATAGGGAGAAAACAACAATGAACGCTGAAATGGAAGAAAGGAAATAGAATACAACAACGGAGGCTGGACTAAAAAGAATAAAACACAGAAAATCATGGAGGAAATAATAATGAAGGTTGAAATGGAAGAAAGGAAATATGATACATTAATGAAGGCTAAACTAAAAAGAATAAAACACACAAAAAATTGTTTTCAATAATGAAGGCTGGAAACAACTTGACCTAAAAAGCCTAATTTGGCTCTAATACGATCTCAAAATTTAAACATGAATTGCATTCTTTCATATATTGAATGCTTTTGCGAGTGTATTTTATATACAAAATTCTAATGCCTATAAATAGAAACTAATGATTCTAATTCCATGATTTATGGGATATTCAAATATACTATCTAATCTTATAATTTATGGGAAGCTCTCTAATCCAATAATTTATAGGATATGCTAACATAGTAGGAAATTTAATCAATCATAACCAATCTCAATTAATATGTATGATTTTGTCACAATTTCATACATAATTATCACATTGCAAAAAACATATAGCGCTCTTATTGCATAATGTACAAATAATTTACTTAAACTATACCAAGATTATGTGAACTCTATTCTACTGCTATATACAAGATATACCACCCCGTTATACAGAATAAAATACAACATCGTATAACAAACACCCGTATAACTATATAACATAACAACACTTTATGCAAGATATATCATTATTATGCCCAACTGTACCATTATTTTGTGCATGGTATATGTTGAACCAAATGAAGAGTAGAAAATATGTTATCAAGTGGTGATAAAAAAGGAGGTACTTGTTTACTTTTATATTAATAATATTTGAGAACATTAGCTTGGCATATATTTTGGAAGTATATGCTTGACTTAAGAATGTTGACCTAGGGATACAATTTTTGGAGGAGCTATTGCATGAGTAATAATGATTTTTTAAATTTGTATTATTTTTTCAATTGGCATCTTTCTTAAAATTGATAGATGTTTTGAAATTTCTTTTTATGAGTACTTTTATCTTTATGTGATTATATATTTTGTAATACATAATTTAGGGACACACGTCTTTTGACATTTCCAATTTTTTTTAATAATTCTATGAGAAGTTTATGTGATATTAGATACTTCATGTAGGGGGAGTCAATTTTTGCATATTGTTTATACTTATGATTTATACTTTTAATATGAATTATGTGTTTTTTTATGTAAAAGAAGCATAATATTAATTTTTATGCACTTTTTAATTTTAAATCCCCTTATGCTTTATTGATCCAAAATTTATCAATGCATATATTAAGGAGGAAAAAACTTTACTTGAGCTTAGGAAAATAGATTGGGATTTTAAAAGGATTTTTGCGTAATTATGAGAGCTTTAGGAATTAATTAATGAAAGATTTTTCAAAATCATGATTGGATTTGATTTTTGACAAACTTGTGGTTTCTCTCCTAGCAAGTAATATTTTATGAACTTTTCAATAACAAGTGTTCTTATTAACAATTAGTATCAAGTTTAAATTTTGGCATTGACTTGATTAACATTTATGTATCTTTACAATTTTTTTAATTTTTTAACTATTGGCATATCTTCAACTCTTTTATAATAATTGATATCTTTTTTATTATATCAAAAAGGGAGAGAGAGTTTGGTGATATTTAGGAGAGATAGAAGTTATAGATAAAAAAGGTTGAGAGTGATAACTTTTAATCATTTCATAAGTATTGTGGTTTGCTTTGCATATGTATTTTTTGTATTTTATATACTTTTAATGTTACATGTTTTGTCATCATAAAAAAGTAAGAGATTATTAAAGCAAAAGAAGTTTCAATCATTAGTTTTAATGATGATAAAACATCTTTATTACTAATAATTTACTTTGTTAGTTGTTGAACCAAAAGTGATTCCACCTTATTTTGATAATGACAAAATAATTTTGCTACTGATATTCTTATTTAAGTGTGTATAAGAATAGGTTGATTGGAGCATTTAAGCAATACTGTTGAATTTTAAGGTTAAAGGGAAGATTGTTTGACTGAATACAGATCGATCGACCGAACTCCAACACTGAAGGAAGCATCGGCCTACCAAAGGAAGATCGGTCGATCGAATCATAGAGATCGGTCGACCGAATGAACGTTTTGAGGGGATCGGCTAACTGAATAAAGATCGGTCGACCGAATGAAGACCATTCGATCGACCGATGGCTATCAGTCGATCAAATAAACAAATTAAAAAGATCTGTCGACTGAACGATGGCTATCAGTCGAACAAATGAACAAATTAAGAAGACCAGTAGACCCAACATGACCGATCGATCGACTGAACAAAGCGCAACGGTCATATTGCTCAACGGATAGAAGATCTGCAAAACGATCGAAAAATATTTACAACGGTCCAAAAAGGAAATTATGAGATGAACGTTGGAGGACTGTCCAATGGCTAAATTAATCCTGATTACTCTATAAATAGATATTAAGCAAGTCTTGAAAGTAATAGAATGAAAGTGTGGAAATGTAAGTGATATACAAATGTTGAAAACAAGTTTATATTTGAGTGTCATTTTTATACTGCGAGTTTATTTGTATACTTATTTTTTAGAGGTTATTCTTGAGTCACAAAAGAATTTATGAAGTTATTCTTGAACCTAAAAAAAAGATTTGAGAGGTTATTCTTGAGCCTTAAGAAAAAGGAAGAAAGGTTATTTTTTAGTTTTGAAAAAGAAAAGTAGATTATCCTTGAGTCTAAAAGGATTTGTAAGTTGTAATCAGTTTTACATTTGTATTTTTTATCTTACTTTCAATAATTACAATTATTTTTTATCTTATTTGTTTTATAATTATTTATTTAGCTTCCACAAATTATTGTTGATTTTATTCTTATGTTTTTACTTAAAATATTCTTAGAACCTAACTCATCCCCTCTTTGGTGCCATTTAAGACCAACGATTGGTATCAGAGCGTAGGTCTCACTTTAAGTCTAAATTCTAACGAATTTGTAAGGAAAGATCAAATGGCACATTCCATGAATTATATAGGTTCCTCAAATAGCTTAGATGGGTATAATCCACATAGAACACCTTTCTTCGATGGTAACAATTATATGTATTGGAAGAATAGGATGAGGTAGTATTGAATG
>JAOXYD010086157.1:0-12163 GCA_028565735.1 Pinacopodium congolense
ATGGTACATTTGACCCCTTTAACACTAATTTCATTAAGATATTTTGCGTAAATGTTAATTTTATCATTATTTTATAAATAAACTATTAACTAATTATTAATAAATTAATTAACAAAACTTTAATGAAATTAGTATTAAAGGGGCAATTTACATAATTTTTGTAAACGTTAGGGGGTAAAATACACCATTTTACAAATGTTAAGGGGTAAAATGATACTTTCAAAAACGTTGGGGAGAATTTAAACTTTTTTAGAAACGTTAGGAGGCAAATTGCACATTTTTTCCTCTTTAATTATTATCTTTATTTTTATACTTCATCAACATAAATACACCAAATAATAATTATTTTAATTAAACTATTATCTCTATTTAAATAATTAATAAAATTTAATATACTTAAATGATTAAATCAAAATATATGGATCACTTAATGAAATTATCTAATACTAAATTTATTTAGAATTCAAAATCCTTATTTAATTTATTTAGTTTCATTCCACTTAATTATAGGAACCATATTATGTTGGCCTACATTAGTTAAATTTAAAATATTCTACATCATCATATAACTAATATCGCTTAGATGATTATATCAAGCTCATTAAAATAGAAATCATTCTATAAATCATATCATGTGTACGTCTTCTAAATCAAATCAAATATATCTCATTTGAGCACATTTAGTCTTTCAAATACAAAATCACCAAGGAAATAAGAGTTTGGCGTATTTAGTTACTTAAATCAAAATCATCTCCTTACTTCATTCATATCATAATAGAATCATTTTTATTATTTTGACATCTAAATTAGTTTACATTAGACTTATTTCATCATATTGTACTTGGATCTTTTTTAATTAAAAAAATTCAGATCCACATCATTGTAAAACCCATCACGTCCAAGTTCATTTCATTCTTGATCAAAAGATAGTCAAATTATTTGCAATTTTCCTCGGATAAATAACCCATTTTCACATTCATAATCACTCAACTCATATCATTAATCTGAGTAACCATTTAAATGAGTAAGATAAGGAGCCTACTACCTTCCCAATTATGTAATAAATACCAAAACTTTTTTAACCTTGGTTTAGGATTTTATAATCCCTTCTCTTTTAAGTTTTTCTATCTTCTTTTTATTTAGATAGAAGACAACTCCATTAAAACTGAATTTTTATCAACAATCATCATTCATTTTGTTTTGGTCGTGCTCCGTACACAAATGATATTGATCATTTATTTATTAATACTGTGGAATAATAAATTAAATAAAAGACTTAATTTATTATATTAAAAAAATAAATAAATAATATTAAAATGTTTATTACTCATTGAATAAACTAATATTATGTGTTAAATGTTATTATATTTTATAATATAGCTAATAATATGTAAATGATAAGTTATTAAAACATTTAAAATTAATTTATTTACCAAAAGTAAACATTATTTAAATTATTTATTTGAGAACCTTAAATTATAAATTATTAAAAAATTGGTCATTTTATTTATTATTATTATTACCATTGTAACAAGTAACTAAAAATTTGATTAAAGATTCAATTGATCATTATATTAAACTAATACATATTTTATAATTATTTTTTATAAAATATGATAATTTAATATTTCTAAAAATATGATAATTTTCTAGTTGACAACCATTAATAAAATAAATTGATGGTAAATATTTAAATAATTTTATGACTGCATATAAATCAATCTTTAAAAAAATCAATCTATTTTATTTTATTTTACATAAATTACCCTTAATGCAAATTTTCAATTTACAAATATTTTTAATATTTACAAATATTTTTAAAATATTTAAAAATCTTAATATTTTAATAACGATTAAAATAAATTTAAAATTAAGCTCCTGTAAAAATTCCATGAACCATTAAAAATATTATATTTACTTCTGCCTATTTTAGTATACTCTTTCACGTTACTCATTCTTCTCCTTTACACGTCGTGTCATAACATTAATGCCTAGATTCCTCGCCTCTTTTACATAATTATGCATATTAATTATAATTATCAAGGACCCGATTACATGGACAACAATTTGTGGCCATCTATGGCTAGCCCTTACGTGGTATTTCCCACATTATTAAAAAATAAATATCTTAATAGAAGGTCAAACAAAAGTTGATAAGGGTAAAAAGGTAAAAAGAAACATTGAAAATAATTGAAGGCAATTTGTTTTTTCAACCACGGGAAAGGGAAGCATGAGTCAAATGATGAGGGTGAGAAGCTGAAGATTGTCTTTAGTAGCTTTAAGAGCTAAACCCCATTAGTTTGTAAACATAAAAAATCCTAACTTGTTACCTCTGAACAATTGATTTCTACTGGAGAAGTGATTTATGGCCATGTGCGATTCTTAAGAGTTGGAGGCTTCTTGGTAGAACGACTGTTTGCAATTCAATCTACATGTTTCTATCTTTTTTTCAATTTGAGCATGTGAATCGATTTTAAAACATGAGTCACGATCATAAATAGTGTTACCACCATGAGTTGTCACGAGTGTGAATCCTGGAATCACGCTTATGACAATTTGGGGTCAAACAGTCACAAGCATGATTGGAAGTGTTTGGGTGTTGAAAATCATTTTATTGTGTCATATTAGAAAGCCAAAGATCTATGAAAGAATTATATTTTGTGTTTCCAATTACAAGTTTGTCAATCAACTTCTAAAGTTATGAAGTACAGATTTATCCTTATGCAAAATCCATTTGTATACTAATCTGTTACCCTCTGAACTTGTTTGCAAGTATTTATAATTGATCATGCCCTTTGAATATATTAATCTGTAACAATAGTCTGTTTAGTTCATAACTCAAAACCATTAAAGTAACTAATACTTTTCCTGTGTACAGATTTAAATTGAATTGAGGCAGGCAATCTTGAAAGAGAGTTGCCACTACATATTCCAAGTTCAACCAAAATTACTTCTGCATTTCAATAGAGATCGTAAATAATTTATTATATCTCTTTATTTTTGATACTTTTAAATATATATATATATATATAGACATAAACAAGAATTATTGTTGCAATAGGCTTCCCTTCATATACAATTGAGAGGAGCTTCCAAAATTGTAATTAAACCTCAATGTTTTAGAATACAGTATAAATCTAGTTTTGAATATACTTGGATTAATTGGAATTTGTTAAATTTGGTTGTCATTTGAGCTAACTTGGTTATATTGATGGAAATAGTTATGGGCAAACCGTAACTTTGTATGAAGTTGGTTTTGCACTTCAATTGAGATTGGAAGTTTAAAAGGAGTAGGAAAGCACATTAATGTATTTCGGGCATTGGAAAAAACATTGTAGAGGAAGTGTATAGATTGTGTTGTTGTTATAGATAAAGATAAAATGTTGTAATGTAAATATAAAATGGGTGTGCATGAATTAAGGTGGACTAAAAGTAGGCATAACAGCCATTAACAAACATTATAATAACTATGGAGACATAGATAGGTGAACAGAACTTTATAAAGCTGTAGTGTACCATATATTCGAAATGAAACACAAACATTTTGTATGGGTTTTACAATTCCCAGTAAGTGAAAAAATGTCAAAAATCAAGTTTGTAAATTAGACAGATCCCATGATCTAATCAAAATGACATAAAAACACATGGGAATTAACACCTAACATGATGTAGGCGGTTAAGTGTTTGGTTTGGCACGTCAACATCATGTTGTGTCGGATTTCTTCAAGGCCATACTTTACATATGGATGGTTTATAGATTGGCCCGTGTCTTGGTGATTTCATTAATTGAAGGCCTATAATATAAACGGGTGTTAAAGAACAAAATTAATTAGTGCATGCTTAGGAAAAAAAAGGTTCATACACTAGTTGGTAAAAGCGTAAAACTAAACGTGCTTTCTTACCAATGTTCCTTCACCAATACTAGTAGTAACTTTAACAAATCCTATACCATGTTGTGGCTGCTATAGACTTGCAACTAGTTTCACCGATTGGTGTCTCCTGAAAAACAACAGAAATAATATGTTATTAGCCCGCGCTAGAATATTGAGATTAATGTAACTAAAGAAATTAATTTACAAAACCCATTGAATATCATGGCACCCAATGGTAGCAGAAGGTTAAGCAAAATATGATGGATCTCTTCCACCTATGATTTTGAAACTCTCGACATGAGAATTTAACCTCTTTTTAAATGGCCTTCCCTATTGCCTTGTAACTCGTGGATCACGGACAATATTCCTAATGGTATTAGAAGGCATGCTTACTTGAACATTGCTTATTTGGCTTCCCACCCCATATGATAACGTGTTGTATGCTCACTATAATAAAATGTGCCAAAACTCAAATTTTGATTCCTCATCCACAGCATAGTTCGTGGCTAGATAGAATGCTAATTCTAGCTTTCTCGTTCTTGTGACCAAAGTGTCATCGTCTTCTTGTATGTTTCCTAACCTTATTTTGGAATGACATCTAATGATATCTTTTCTCTAAGGTTGAACAAAAATATTTTTTGGAATATTTTCAACTTCACTTCTGATTAAAATCTTAAATAGGTTCTTGCACACAACTCCCTTAAACTCCAATAGCTTGCAGCTACACCTTGCTTTGGAACCTTGACTAGAGATGGTGACTATATACATTCCAGAAACATTGACTTGTTGGCCAACTTCAGAGACCTTATAGATTTGTGCATGCCCTACCAATGTGGTCTCCAAAATATCACAATACATTATGCTTGTTAGTTTCTTTTGTATAAGCCTAAATATAGTGCTTATGTATGCTTTCTGGAACAATTTCTCAATATAAAGCCTCGTTACTAAGGAAATTGGAGTTGCCGAGGAAAAAACATCCATATGAACTTCCCTCTCAGTTTTTTCTATAATAACATTTTCGTAATGTTCGATAAATTATGCCAAGGAGCTCTTAGCATATACATATCCATCGAAGAATGCATTCATCCCCTCACTTCTCTGTTTCGTCGATATATCTGCTCCAAATGTATCCCTAATATATGTAAATGCCCACTTATGCAGTTGTTCAAAAAGAGACATAATCCATGCATTACCCTTAACATTGTACTCATCCAACATTTTACTCTATCCATCGTTAAAATCTTCTTTAGTGTTCGAGTCATAGACAACTCCCATAAAACAACCCTTCAGTTTTTTGTAAGCCCTGTGTGCGGCAAACTTTTCCGGAAGCTTTTTCTATATATGCCAAAGATTGAGTCGATGCCTTACACTTAAGAACACTAATCTTATAGCATTATCAATACTTGTGCATTCATCACTTATGATGGCTTGGGGTGGTACATTGTCCATACAAATAAACCATTTATGAAACAACCAATAAAAGATTATGTTTTGTCATTCATTAGCAATGCATAACCGAGTAATGTTGATTGTGTATGATGATTTACGCCAATAAAAGGAGTAAAAAGCAAGTCATATTTGTTGACGAGGTAAGTTGTGTCAAAAGTCACAACATCATCGAACTCCACATACATTGCTCGACTCCTAGTGTTAGCCCAAAAAACATTCTTTAATGTCCCTTCTTGATCGCAGTCTAGTGCATTAAAAAACATTTTTGTTTTTCTTTCATTCTAACGAACATTTTATAAACTGCTTACACATCGTCACCCATCATTCTATGTCTCTTAATCATGTCTAAGTAATTTAGGCAATCTTTTTTTAAACATGGTAAATTCTTATAACCTCATGCACTAGTTGCTACTATACGGACATTTATTGTTGGCCTAATACCACATTTGTCATTGAATTGAAGTCTTCTAGACATTTGGGCATCAACTATTCGGTAATGGGATATGAACCTTACATTGCTTTAATTTAATTTATGGTTATGTACATCTTCAAATTTAAAGATAATCTAACAATTACATGCGCTCGATAGTACAACCTTACTATGCAACCAATTCTACCTAATGAACGAAGTCTCAATCCGTTCAATGATTGCAATTTGTGCGATCTTCCTCGATGATATAGAAAAGTCCTAGTCTTGAATTGCCTACCATCATCCTTCTTTCTACAATGTATAACAACAGCAAAACAGTTCCTCCTACCATAGTCTTGATACAAGTGATATATTGATTTCCATAATGGAATTTAGACACCCTTCTTCAACAACATGACAACTTCATTAATAGCTGCATTCGGCTGATTCACTATCAGAAGTTGTGAATTGTCAATTTCATTATTTTCACCAACATCATCAATAGAAAATTCTAGGTTGCTAAATATTTGTGGAAAGCTTCCTCTATTACAATGGTCAATGTAACGGTACAAAGCAAATGGAAAATCAAAATTATTGACGTACTTAGTAATGGATTTTGTGGGCAAGCAATGGATTGGTTTAGGCAAAATTTGCTAAAGTATACATCGATTCATCATTAGAATTTTATGAAATTGGAAACCAATGACCTATTTGCATAAACATCAATGTTTAAATAGATTAAAAATTATTGATACTATCAATTTGTGCTTTTAGTGAGACAATGAAGTATGTAAAGCTACTGATTTAAAATTAACAGGGCAATGGATGATGTAAGTATCTTTCTATTTGTCTTGCCGTCATATTGGCAATGTGTAAGAGTTGAACATCATCCTTGTTGTGAGAGTGATATGCTTGACACTTATGAACCCTTTTTAGACCTTGAATTGTTTTAAGGTGTACAACATACATGTCTGCAGAAACTCTATCAATCCTAAGAAAAATTGCCTAACATTGGTATGGTAACATTATCTTGGAATTTGATTTGCATTGATTGAATGAGTGTGAATTAATGGATATTAGGCATATCGACTCTCAACTTCCACTATTATTAGCTTATGTATTATGAGAGACCCTTCATTATACATGTTTGTGGTTTTTGAAATTAAAATAAGAAATTGGATCCAAGGACTTGGAATCATGGGCATGTTTGTTTCAAATTGGTCAAATTGGTCAAACACATAAAATCCACTCCCGACGAAAAGATCACCTTTTACAATTGATATCTGTCCAACTCTCTTTATATATACATATGAAATTTGTTCCTCTTGTTATTTCCATTCTAGAGTTTAAAAGATAATACTTCCCAACAAAAATAGGATGTCAAAAGTTTAACAAAGAATGTCATCCTTCACCAATGTCATGGACCTTGACGATGCAGGTATCTACGTTATAGACAATATGATGGTGTATTTTTTATAAATATATAGTACTACACCTTATATGTTGAGTTTGTTAAAGCACTAATCATTTGGTCTGTGTAATTTTTTTTGCATCAAACAAACTTCTAGACATAAAAGATCCACTTGTCAAGAGGTTAGTAAGGTAGTTGAAATTTGAGTTGCAACTAAAAAGCGAAATTGTTAATTGTTTAAAGAAGGAGATGGAGTTAATGAAAGCACATGTAATCTTCTATTCTTTCATTATGAATATTTGATGCAGCTATTTGACTGAATGAATGTCTTGAGGAGATTGGTTGATCGAATAAAGAACGATCTACCAAAAGAAGACTGATCAACCGAACGTTGGTTATCGTTCATCCGAATGAACAAGTTTAGAAGATTGGTCGACCGAACATGTCTTATCGATCAACAGAACAGAGTGCAACAATCACATTGCATAACGAATAGAAGATTTGTCCAACAAATAGAAAATATATACAACAGTAACAAGAGGTGTCTAATGGTCAAAAGAAATAAATTCACCAACAACGGATAGTTCAGTCTTTGACAGTATAAATAAGGGTGAAGTGAAACAAGAAAGAGATAGTTATGAGCTTAATAAGTCTGATCAAGTGTCTTGAGAGTTTAAGGTTCATACGTGTTTAAGAGTGCTTTATTTATCAAGTTTGTGTGAGATTTGTGTTATCTTTACTAGTGAGAAATTGCTTTGTTATTATGAGGTTATTCTTGAGCCTACAAAAAGAACTTGTCTAAAGGTTATTCTTAAGCCTTGAAAAATAAGTGTTGGTTATCCTTGAGCCAAAAATGATTTGTAACTTGTTACATTTTTCAAGTTTTTATTTCTTATTATATATTCAATAATTTCAAAGTACTTTTCATATTACTTGATTAATTGTTGTGTACTTAATTTCCACAAATTCTTGATTCTTTGTTTTGTATATTTGGTTTAAAAGTTTAAGAACCTAATTCACCCTCCTTTTAGGTGTCATTTAAGGCCAACAATTGGTATTAGATCGTAGATCTCACTTTGAGTGTAAATTTTAACAAATTTGTGAGGAAAGACCAAATGGAACACTTCATGAACACTGTAAGTTCTTCACATAACTTAGATATCCATAATCCATATAGAACACCCTACTTCAATGGCAATGATTACATGTATTGGAAAAATAGGATGAGATGCTATCTTATGGAAGAAAATATAGATTTATGAATAATGGCAACTCAACCTTATACAATGCTTACCAAACTCGAAGGAAGTGATTTAATTCTAAAGAAAGAAAATGAGTGGAACCTAGATAAAAGGAGGTCAATATCGTTGAATAATAAGGCTATGCATATTTTATATTGTGCCTTAAGCATGAAAAAATATAATAGGATTTTAATGTGTGAAACTGCATATGATATTTGGTACACTCTTCAAATTACTCATGAAGGTACAAATCAAGTTAAGGAGACCAAAAGAGGTACTTACTTATGATTATAAACTTTTCCGTATGATGCATGTTGAGACTATTTCTTTAATGTATGCTCGTTTTAATAATATTATTAATGCGCTAAAAGGTTTAGGTAAGACCTACTCTAGTGTTCAGTTATGTAGAAAAATCCTAATGTCCTTACTAAAGACATGGGAAACAAAGGTGAAGGCAATATATGAAGCAAAGGACCTCAACACACTCCCTCTTGATGAACTTATCGAATCACTTTTAATGTATGAGATGAAGATGAAAAACATTCAAGAGGAACAAGAGGCGTCAAGGAAGAAAAATGTAGTGTTCAAAATAAGCAAAAATGAGGAGAGCGATAATGAAGAATCATCGGTTGGAAGAGAGAATGAGGAGCTCGCATTCATTATAAAAAATCTGAAGAAGTTCATGCAGAATGCCTCAATGTGTCAAAAAGATACATCTTACTCAAAAATATAAATTATCTAACATAACATGTTTTGAATGTAGTGAAAAGGGACATATGAGATTGCAATGTCCCCACTTACAAAAAGAAGAAGAAACAATCGAGAAGAAGGAAAAGTGGATGAAAGAAAAGAAGGACTTCAAGAAAAAGAAAGCATTAAAAGCCTCATAGTCTGAGTCGAGCGATTTTGAAAAAGAAGAAGTGGCTAACATGTGCTTTATAGCACACAATGAGGTATGTCCTTCTCTTAGTAAAGATGAATGTGGCTATACATGTAATAAAGTTTTAGAACATATAGAAGAGTTAACCAAAAAGAATAAGGAATTGCATGATAAGCATAAGAAAGCCTTAGAGGAATTAGATGCATATAAATCGAAAAATAGTGACCTTAGAAAAAATATGACTATAATAAATAAAGACAATGATGAGCTAGTAAATGAAAATAGGTCTTTAAAGAAAGAAATTGAATTCCTTAAAGAACCACTAGAAAATTCAACTAGGAAGAAGAAAAACTAGATAATTTATTAAGTGTTTCAAAAGTTCGAAAATGATAAACATGGTTTGAGGTATAATAATGAAAAATGAGCATCTACTAGTAAGACTATTTTTTTGAAAGAAAAAAACTTAGAAGATGAATCTATTCCTAGGAATGTTCAAAATGCACATAGTATACCGTAACCTAAGTATCATGCATTCAAATACACCTAAAAACCTAGAAAATTCTGCTACCATCGATTTAATGATAAAAAAACCTTCATGCATCCTAGACAAAATTTTCAACAAAGTTTGTATAAAAATCTTAAATATAAAAATGAGCATAGGAATGCATATAGAACTTACACTCCATTATTTTGCACATACTGTGGTTATTATGAACCAGTGTATTAAATATCGTACCAGTACCGGTACTGAATTTGTTTAAAAAATGATACTATACAAGTATCGGTCAATACTGGTACCATTTCAAATAATTATTTAAAATTATAAATTAATTTCTAAATTTTATAAAATTTGTAAAATGATCTATAAATGTATAATATTGTGTAATTTTTAACTTAACTTTAAACCCAAAAAGATCAAAATACAAAAATTTTCTTTTAAAATATTTTTTATTTTTATTTTTTTAGTACCAACCGGAACTGGTTGGTATTTGCCTCTGGAACGGTTCTAGACCAAAAACGGAACGGAACGGTATTTGATACATTGTCATGAACATGTTTCTTATTTTTATTATGACCGACTAAACAAATTATCAAATGGTTACAAAAATAACAATTTTTACAAGAAAAAAACTATTTGGATTCCGAAAACTAGATAAATGTTATTTATGATTTTCAGTTATTTATGCTTAAAGTTTACTGTTTATATTTTTGTTATTTTCACCATCTTCAGAGGATCGATCGACCGAATGTCTAACTTTGATTGACCTAAGGTTGTTCGGTCGACCGAATGGATAGGTTTCGTTGATCGATAGACAAAGTTTCAGTGTTCGATCGACCAATGTAGGTGGTTCGATCGACCGATAGGTCAAAAGCATCTTTTTCTCTTATAATTCACTAGATCATATGTTTTTAAATATGAGTCTCGCTACTTAATTCTTATTTATAATTTTATGTGTATAAATTCTTATTTAAGGTATGCGTTAGGTATACTAACATTTAAGGACCCTAAATAAGATGGATACCGAAAATTGTTTTCATTTGTCTTGTAGGAAAAGAAAAGAAACAAATGGTAAGTAGATAATGGATGTTCCCGTCATATGACTGGGGATCCTTCACAATTCATCACTTTTAAGAGCAAGGATGGAGGATCCGTCACATTTGGAAATAATGCCAAGGGTAAGGTAATTGGCATTGGCAAAGTAAGTAAAGATAACTGTTTATTAATCGATAATGTTTTACTTATTAAAGGTTTAAAATACAATTTATTAAGTATAAGTCAATTATGTAATAAGAACTACAAGGTTAGTTTCTTAGGAGATGAATGCATTGTCACTAAGATAGATAACGATAGTGTTGTGTTTTTAGGAAAAAAAGAAGGAAATATATACATTGTTACTGTACATTGTGTTACTAACATTGAAGATAATGTTTTAAAATCTTTGAATGAATGTGCTTGGACTTGGCACCGATGACTCAGATAGCAAGTATGGATCTCCTCTCAAAGCTCAATTCAAAACAACTTGTTAGAGGACTTTCGACAATAAAGTATGAGAAAGATAAAATCTGTGGAGCATGTCAAATGAGAAAACAAGTAAGAAGTTCATTTCAAAGTAAGAAATCGATAACATCTTTTAGATCCCTTAAATTACTTCCTATAGATTTATGTGGTCCTATTAGAGTAGCTAGCTTAGGAGGAAAATCAAACGCATTTGTAATTGTCGATGATTTCAGTCATTTTACTTAGGTTTTATTTTTAGGTTTAAAAGCTGAATGTTTTAAATTCTTTGTTAATTTTGCAAAGAAAATACAAAATGAAAAATCCTTATTTATTGCATCTATTAGAAGTGATCATGGTAGATAATTTGAAAATGATATGTTTAAGTATTTTTGTGATGATCATAGTATTGCGCATAATTTTTCTACACCTAAGACACCTAAAAAAAGGTATAGTAGAAAGAAAAATAGATTTTTACAAGAAATGACACAAACTATGATAAATGAGTATGATTTACCAAAGTATTTTTGGGCCAAAGTCGTTGCATGTGCATGTGTATGTCATGTCATCAATAGAGTGAATATTAGACATAAGATAGATAAAACTCCTTATGAACTTTTGAACAGTAAGAAGCCAAAAATTAGCCATTTCAAAGTGTTTAGTTGCAAATGTTTTATCTTGAACACTAAAGATAGTTTGAGAAAATTTGATTCTAAAACTTATGAAGGCATTTTCTTTGGACATTCCTTATCGAATAAAGCATGTAAAGTTTATAATAAGAAATCTCATGTTATTGAAGAATCTATGCATGTTATGTTTGATGAA
The DNA here is from genome assembly GCA_028565735.1 of Pinacopodium congolense. Classification (NCBI taxonomy): domain Eukaryota; kingdom Viridiplantae; phylum Streptophyta; class Magnoliopsida; order Malpighiales; family Erythroxylaceae; genus Pinacopodium; species Pinacopodium congolense. The sequence continues at coordinate 12,084 of JAOXYD010086157.1, forward strand.
ACTAATCCTTTCGAAAGAAAGAAAGTACTTGAGTTTGATGATGTAGATGTATCTAAGGGATTAGAACATCTTTCACTTGA
>JAOXYD010086188.1:0-12163 GCA_028565735.1 Pinacopodium congolense
TGTATTGCTTGGTTGCTACTTATATTGTAATTGCATTAGCATAATCATTTACGTAACATTGTATTAATTCCTTTGGATTCAATTGTTATACAAAAGTAAACACTGATTTCAAAGTTTTGATTATGTGTATGATTGAGGTTGCAAAATTTCTTATATGAACTGGATCATTTCATGAATAAAACACGTATGGGGAGCTAGAGATAATCCTACATGAGATGTCTTGGTTAGATGTGAATTTAGCCAAAACAAGACGTTCCATAAAACAACTTAATGCATTCAATTTGATAAAACATGATAGAGAGAACTTTCGCCTAATTTAATTAAATTGAATAAACATTACATTGTTTGAGAAAGAGGGTAATTTACATTAGGGAATCTATGGTCTAAAAAATATAGAATTCGAGTTAAAGAAGGATAAACAATTGAGTGTGTACACATTCTGAAGGGATTAAATACCCGAATCCTACCTTCATTATTGATTGTTTGTCCTTATAAGTTTTCCTAGGAATTTTAGTTTCATTATTTTTTTTGTAATTATTAAATCATCAATCAATGTTTCTCCTTTGAGTAGCTAGATAAATTAGATAAGAACTCATTAGCAATAGTACTCCTTGACTTTTAACACCTAGACTCATTATACCTATATTATATTTAAAAGGTACACTTACCTTTTCGTGTGTTGTGATATTGTTTAGTGTGTTCTTGATTATATTTCTTTTAAACTTAGGAACTTCACAAACACTGTCAACTTGCAGGGTTACATCCTTATGGGAACGATAATTCAAATTTTAAATAACCCATTTTATAATTTGTTAACTGGTTTACTTACTGAATAGTTGGTTTTATAATTACTTAAAGAAAATGTGATTTAATTGCAAATTTTATAATTAATTTGGATAATTTGTACGAAACTAACACTAACAATAAGCATCACACATGGATGGCAACGCCCACTTGTATTAAAAAACCCAAGTTAAGATTTTGCCTACTATCCTAGAACATAGATTTATGAAAAATAGTGTGTAATGGACCTCATATTCGTACTTAAATTATAGGAAATATAGAGGTTATTAAAACTATCATAGGAAATAAATAGGTTATTAAAACTAAGGAAGAATTGGATTGTAATAACAAGAGGCTAGTGTCTATAAATAATAAGGTCATACACATACTTTTTTATACTGTAAGTGTGAATAAGTTTAATAGGGTATCAATGTAAGAAACTGTACACAAAACTTAGAATACATTAGAGGTAACCCATAAAAGAGAAAATCAAGTAAAATAGAGGAAAGTTAATATGTTGACTCACTAATATGAACTTTTTCATATATTGCATGAAGAAAGTATATCTTCTATGTCTGCTTATTTCATTGATATTATAAATGCTTTAAAAGGTCTAAGTAAGAACTAATACTAATTTTGAACCTATAAAAAGGATTCTTGCATAATTATGAAAGACATGGGAGGCCAAAGTAATAGTTTTTCAAGAGTTTAAGGACTTAAAGATCCTCCCCTTAGAAGAATTGATTGGATCTCTTCTAACCTATGAAATGAGACAAAGGAGAAACAAGAAGAAGAGACCATAAAAAGAAAAAGAATGTGGCATTCAACGCATCAGAAAAGATTGTGTATAACGTTGATGAAACTTCTATAAGTGGAAGTGATGATGAACGTTGATGAAACTTCTGTAAGTGGAAGTGATGATGAAGACATAGTCCTATAGTGGCCATTTATGCAATGTGCAACGAAATTGCGAAAATGGCTTAAAAATTAAACCTCAAGGCTATGCTATGGCAAGTTTTTAAAATAAAACAACAACTTCTATACTACATATACCTATAGCCAAGTGTTACAATCATTTTTCAGTAATATAGCAGTAAGTTGACTATTAATCCCACAAGGAAGAATTAGTAAGTACTAATATGAATTTCAAACTATTAATCAACTTATCAAATTGGATAATTTAAACAAAGATTAAACAACTTAACCTAAACTAAATTAGAAATCAATGTGTTCATAAAAAGGGGGTTAAAGAATAACATAATCCAAATGTTGTAAGGATGTTAAAAATAGTTAAATAACTTAACTAAATTTAGACAACTTAGGTACATAAATCAATATATACTTCCACATATTACAAAACCATAAATGTGACCAAATACAAGTAGCAAAAGATCAATAAATCAAATTATACACAAGCTGTACACTTCGTTAAAATATCAAAATGTAATTGTTCTTGACAAGCAATACTAAATCAAGGTTAAAAGAAATAGTGAAAGAAAGTCTTGAATAAAAAAGAGTAGCAATTTAAAGTATTCATAATTTGAAAACTTCTTTCCTTAGCCTTTTTACAACTGACCTAACAGCCTAAGCTCCTTATCATCTTTAACTGCAATTAATAATAGATACAAGAAATAAGGAAAACCAAGCTTCTTTATCCTTAATAGTAGTACAAAGCTTCTTATTAACATTGAAGCATTAATAAACTTAAAACAAATGTAAAGGAACAATGAAAACTAACTATGGAAACAACACTAGAGAAAGCCTAATGAAATGGCCGCTCCTCTCTCAATCTTCTTTCTCCTGGCCAACATCGTAAACTCCTTTTTATGTCTTTGAAGCTCTTCTCCCTTGAATTTTATTGTCTTTAATCTCTAAACTATCAAAACATTGATTGGGAGTTAGTAGAAAATAAGAATGAAGGTGGTTGGAATGCGTAGAGAAAATGAGTGCCTACTATTTATAGTATTTAAGCCCTTTTTATGGTTGGAACCCTCAGAATGATGAGTTGGCATATGAAAGTTAGCGAAATCCCATGAATGTTCCCCTTTTGCCTCACTTTAGGACCACTAGAATGCCTGTTAGGTAGACCACAATGATGGTACCTATACACCATAATGGTGTTGTTGTAGTAGTGCCATTATAGTCCTTTGAGAGCATAATGATAGTACATGTTAACTAATAATGTTCTTGTTGTTAGACCAATGTCACGTTCTAGAAAAAGCTTTTAACATTTCTCCTTTATGTATTTTCATTCCTTGATTTTACCCAATACCTAAATATCATAAAAAAAGTATAAAGGGCATAAATGGTTAGATAATGTGCGAATTTAAGTAAGAATTGTATCCATAAACATGTAAAAATTTCACATTATCAAATTCGCCCACAATTAAATGATTTTTTGTCCTTAAGAAAACCAATTCATCATTTAAGATTTCAAATGAATGATAATAATATAAAACATGTTATTCTTATCAATTATGATCATTAAAACTTCTTTATCAATCATTCAAAATAATGAATCATTCAAATGTCATGTGATCAATAACTCATGTTGAATCATAAATGAGTTTGATTTACTTCATAATTCTTCGAACCTTAATTCAAAGCACACAATTCAATTTTTTGAGTATAATGAATACGCAAAGGTAATAAGCTCCAACTTTTGAATACATTCATATTCTTTTATCCTTCATTTTTTTTCCAATAAAGAATTGTTAGTTTTGGATTGCTTGGTCGAGAAGTCACCTAATCTTTTTATGTGAAGGTAAACACGTTATCATGAATACCTATGGTTACTCAACTAGTTCACTTACATTAACTGACTACTGGAACCACTCTTTAATTCTACCTTTTTATATGTAAGAAGATAGCCAAGTGAATAAAATTTTCTTACTTATTCATAAACATTTTTTTATTGAAATTATAGTAATTTAGAAGATGAACTTGTTTTCAAGAATTCACAATTACTCAAAAATATGCATTTTACAAATAAAATCTCATAATTTTCTTAAAATATCCATTTTCCAAAGTAATGAAGTAAATGAAACTTAATTGGCCATCATCAATCATAATTGAATAACATAAAAATTTTAAATCCTCAAAATCATATTAAATGATTTCAATGATATTCCATCAATAAGAAACAAATATCCTTAAAATTATTAACCTTTGAAATAAGAAATGATAAGGTTGATAAACTTTAGGACAACATATCAATGAAAATAACCCCCTAACTTAAGGCAAACATTGTCGTCAATGCTTAAATATTTAAGAAAAAGAAAAGGGGAAGGGATGGGTGGGGTAACGACCTTCCTTGAATTAATTTTGGCATGAATGATCGATGAAGACAATTTAGATTGATACAAAATATGATATATCCATTAGGTACTTGTCTCAAATAAGAAGCTAGGAAAGATGGATAAATAACATATGGAAAAGGAAGTTAACATCTCCATAAGCGCAAAATGAAAATCCAATTGAAATAAAAACAAAACAACTAACCTACTTAAATACATAAATAAAAAAATAAGGAATAAAAAGACAGAAATCATAAAACTAAATACAAAGTATGAAAGAAAAGGTTTAAGCGGCTTGGGCTGGAAGAGTGATTACTTTGAGATAATGACCATTAACTTTAAATGTTTCAAACTCAGGATAGATAATCTTTATAAATTTATAAGGAAAGGTATGTTTGATTATGAAAAGTCTAGATCACCTCAACCTAATTTTCCTAAGGAATAAACGTAGGTGGTAAATGTAAAGCAAGACTTGATCACCCTTGCAAAAATCGTTGTTGTTAAAAATATGAATATTATGCCATTTTTTTGTTCAATCCTTATATAACATCTTATTATCATATGCCCTAAGCCTCCATTTATCAAGTTCATCTAATTAGAGTTAACGCTTCTCTCCAACAATCCAAGTTCAAGGACTTGATTGGCCAAAAGGCCTTATGCTTAAGTTATACGGGTAAGTGGCATGACTTTCCGTAGAGCAACTTAAAGGGGGTGCATACCAATAAGAGCTTGGAATGCTATTTTATAGGCACAGAGAGCATCATCTAATTTGTCAAACCAATCTCTCATAACTTGCTCTAATGTCTTCTCTATAATTTGCTTGAGCTCCTTATTGATTGCTTCCATTTGGCCACTAATTTGAGGATGGTAAGGGGTAGCAAAACTTGTGTGTAAAACATATTGTTTAAGAAGTTTTTCTAGTTAGAAATTATAAAAGTTAGTTCCCCTATCACTTATTAAAGCTTTAGGTGTACCAAAACATGAACAACTTCTTAAGAAACTTAACAACCACCCTAGCATCATTGGTAGGCAAATCTTAGACTTCATCCTATTTAGCCACACAATCAATCACAACTAGGATGTATTTATTTCCAAAATAATTTGGAAAAGTTTTCGTAAAATTGATATCCCACATATAAAATATTTCACATGACAAATGAAGTTTGAGGCATCTTTTGACGCTTAAATATATTACCTATTCACCGACATTTATCGCAAAACATAACATACCTATGAAAATTTTGGAAGAGAGTGGGCTAATAAAAATTAGATTTAAGTACCTTCTATGCAGTTATGTTGACCTCAAAATGTCCTCCTATAGGGCCATAATGGCAGTGCTTCTAGATGGCTCCAATATCCCAATAAGGAATGCATCTTCTAATTACTTTTTGTGCACATACCTTAAATAAGAAGGGATCTTCACAAAAATAATATAGAGTATCATAAAAGAATTTCTTCTTTTGTTAGTATGATAAATGTTTAAGGGTGTCCTCAATTACTAATTGATTTGTAATATGGGCAAACCATGGCACTTCAGTGATCTCTTCCTCTACTATCTCCCTTGAATAAGGATGTTCAAGGTGCAATAGGTGATACACCTTCAAGTTTTTGGATCCCTTCTAATCTTTGATTTCAATATCAAATTCTTGTAACAATAAAATCCACCTAATAAGCTTAGGCTTTATGTCAGTCTTGTTTGAAAAAATGTAATGTATAATGATCAATATAAATAATGGCTTTCGATAAGATAAGAAAATATTGGATCTAAACTTATCGAAATCATATATTACCTTTAACTGTCCTTCTTTATGGTTGTATACTTCTTTTGAACATCATTCAAGGTTTTTTTAAAGTATTAAATTAGTTGAAAATAACTACCTTTTCTTTAGACAAGTAACTATTTAAGCACTTGCATCACATATTAATTTAAACGTCAAAATCCAATTTAGAGTTACTATTATCAGGGCATTAATTAACTTCTCTTTTAAAACATTAAAAGTATATAAACAATAATCAAAGAAATAAATTAGCACATATTTTTCAAGAAAATGCATTAGAGACCTAGCTATCTTGGAAAATTCTTTGATGAATCTATAGTAAAAACCACTATGTCCAAGAAAACTTCTAGTAGCCTTAACATTAGAAGGAGGTGATAGTTTCTTAATCACTTCAACTTTAGTTTTATCCTCCTTTATCCTTTTGTACAATACCTTATGGCCTAAAACTATACCCTCTTGAACTATGAAATGACATTTTTCCCATTCCAAAGAATTACTTCTATCCTTGCTTTCTCTTCCCCTTACCTTACTGATTCAATGATACTTGACTCTAAAAATCTGATAGTTTTGATTGCCCTCTCTCAACGTCTAATCAAATGACCTGACGGTTGTGTTTTAGGCATTAGTTTTTCTAAGTGCTTAGTATGTAAATTTCTTGTTTTTTGTGGATTTAGGACTAGGCTTTTTTAAATTCTTTTTGTGTTTTTAATCTATTTTATGTTTTTAGTGTTCAATTATTGCTTTTTGTAAAGTCATCAAAGTATCTTATAGAAATCTTTCATTTCATATGGTTTAGGTATAGGCAAAGATCAAGAAAAGGAGCAAGAAAGCTGAAAAAAGAAGAAAAGAAAACTCAAGCTACTAAGCCACCAGTGTGGCCTCCATAAGCCATGTTCGTGGCACTCTCGCTTCACGCTCATGATCTTCTTATCACGTATGTCACCATTCAACTTGATAGATGGTAAGAAATTTGGTCTCGACATATTTAAAAAAAAAAACCTAAGAAGGGAAGAGCGCAGTGAGGAAAAAGAAAATAATTTCCATCAAATAGAGGAGTTTGGCTTGAGTCAAGTTAGGAGTTCCAAAGTTTGGAGAACAGAGAATCATGTTCAACAAATTTTCTTAATTTCCACCAGTCTAGTGAACAGAACACTATCTTGTTACTTGTTATTTTTCTAGTATATGCTTTATATTATGGAAAATATTGTTTTATGTGATCGAATTGATGTTATAGTACCTAAATTTTGATTATAGGAATTGTTGTTTGAACTTTTTGTATACTCATATTTGTTGATTCAATGCAATAGACTTTTATGTTATTTATTAAGCTTAAACTTAGCAATAAATTGAGAGATTGAGCTTTGTAGCCTGTATTAAATGTACAAAAAGAGTTGAAATTAATACACCTATAAATAAAAAGTTTATTGATTTATTAGAAATAGATTTCAATAAATTAATAGATTGCCTATAAGATTGCTTCATAACTAGTTTGGATTTTAAAGAAGATGTTGTAGCTTAAAAGATCGTAAAGTTAACTTTAATTAATTTAACTAGTGAAAATTAGTTGCACCTTGAGAGTGTGTAGTTATATTATTAGAAATTCTTAGTCCTAGAATAAATTGAATCGATCAAATAAGAGGAAAAAATAGTGATAACAACAATTCCTAATTTTCAATTTTGATTTTTCAACTTTCAGTTTACTGTTTTGATATTGATTGCGTTGATAACCTTGCCTTTAGTTTATTTTTTTATAGTTTTATTTCTTAAATCGACTTGAATCTTTTCCTTAAACAAAGTGTAAGTTAAATTAATAGGGTGACTAATTTTAATCCTTTTTGTACAATATTTAATTATACTATAAGTTTATGATCCATTCACTTGTGTTGTTAGCGCAAAAGCAAGTTAGTAGTTAGCTTAGTAACTAAAATTTTTTTGGTGCTATTACTAGGGATTGATATTTTAGCATCTTATTTGATTTGGGTGACTTTGATTTAAGGATTTTTAATACTTTTCCTTGTACTTTGCAGGTGCATAAACACGAGAAGCACATGAAGGTCTGACAAAGTAAGTAGAAAAGAGTGTTCAGATATCACAAGTCATAAGAGTGAAGAAGAGCTAAAAGCCAACATATTATTCAAATAGATATGACAAAACAAGGAGAACAAGGAGGTGCCAAAAGAACATTAATGGATCTTATAAGGCCAAGTTTCAACCAACTAGGGATTACACAGCCTACTGTTCAAGCAAACGATTTTAAGATATAGCCAGCTCTTTTCAACATACTTCAATCTAGTGTTTAGTTTTATGGATTGGAAAATGAAGAACCCAACGCCCATCTTACTAATTTGTTTTGGAGATTTGTGATAATTTTTGATTCAATAGGATGTCAGATGATGCAATGAGGATGTTGTTGTTCCTTATTACCTTGAAGAATTGGGCTAAGTCAAGGTTGAATTCGCTTAACTCAAGTCAGATCACCACAAGGGAATAGCTAGCTCAAGCCTTCCTCGCCAAATTCTTCCCATTGACAAAGACTACAAGAATTATTAAAGAAATCTCAAACTTCCAACAGGGTTATAGGGAGTTATTGTATAAGGCATAGGAGAGATTTAAGGAGTTACAAAGGAGCTATCTAACCTTACAAAGGAGTTTCTTTTGCAAACTTTCTATAATGGAGTTAACTAGAGCACAAAAGGAACTATAGATGCATCTACAGGATGGTCTTTAATGAGTAAAATTACTGATGTAGCCTATGACCTCTTGGAAGAGATGGCAACTAATAGTTGTTATGGTCTAATGAGATGAAAAGGTAAGGGTCCAAGGAGTATAAAGGTATGATTCCAATTGATATAGTGACATCACTTCAAGCATAAATTTAAGCTCTCACCACGCAATTAAGCAACATGTAAGGGGCCTCTTCATCTTCAATGAAGGACATGTAAGGAAAACCATGGAACAACTAACTATTTTCTTATAGACACCAATAAAACTAAAGAAATCAACTACTTGAGCCAACAATGGAGAGGTAATAATTCATATTATAACACTTGTAATTTGGTGTGGAAAAATTGCCTAAATTTTTCTTAGAACACTAATAATGTAGGTGGCAATATAAGAGTCCAAGGTCCTCTCGGATTTTAGCAAGATATGCTTGGATCCTTAGAAAGAAAAATGGATAAGTTCATAAAATTTATGTGGTCTAACTTTTTAGGCCAAGAGGATGTTCAAAAGTGAATGAAAGTAAAATTTGATTAAATAGAGAAGAACCATGCATCCTCTATCCACAATTTGGAAGTTCAAATGGGTCAACTTGTAAATGCTTTGTCTTAAAAAAGAGTGGGGAGCCTTTTGAGCAATATTGAGGCAAATCTAAGAGAACAAGTCAAGGCTATCACAAGCAAGAGTGCAAGGAAGTTAGAGAACCTAAAGGAGAGAAGTGAGGAAGATGACAAAGAAATCCAAGAAAAGGGAAAGAAGAAAGCAGAAGAGAAGGAAGTCAAGGAGGAACAGGAGAGGCTTTACATTCCTCCACCACCATACAAACTTAAGCTATCCTATCCACAAAGAGTCAAGAAACATCAAGAGGATGTTCAATTCTTTAAATTTTTTAAGAAACTCCAGATTAACTTGTCCTTGGGAAAAGCCCTAGAGAGCATGCCAAAGTATGCTAAGTTCCTAAAAGATATTTTGACTCATGAGCACATGTAGGAGGACAATCAGATAATGGCCTTGACAGAGAGTTATAGCTTAATCATCTAGAGTCATATGCCTTCTAAACTATAAGATCTAGGGAGTTTTACTATACCTAGTGTTATTAGTGAATTTGATTTTTCTAAATATTTATGTGATTTAGGTGTGAGTATTAACTTGATGCCTTTGTCCATTTTTTTGAAATTGGGGCTAGGAGACATCAACCCAACATTAATACTCATTCAACTTGCGGATCAATCCATCAAGAGGCCATATAGAGTACTGGAAGATGTTTTAGTAAAGGTTGATATATTTATTTTTCCAGTTGAATTTATTGTGTTGGATTTTAAGGAGGACAAGAATTTCCCCTTAATCTTAGGAAGGTCTCTTATAAAGACTACTAGGGCCTTAGTTGATGTACAAGAAGGAAAATTGGTGTTAAGTATTTGAGATGAAAAAGTGAAGTTCAACATGAGTAAGTCCTTGAAGAAACCAGTAGAAGGTAGAACTTGCATGAAGATTGATGTTATTGATGAATGTGTGAAAGAAGTAGAAGCATAAGTGAATAAAGTGTTAGATGTGCAAGAAAAGGAGAGAGTGACACAAGAGGAGTTAGGTGAGCAAAGTAAGCATGAGAAATTTGGAGAGAATTGAAGCTCCTACACCACTATTCATAGTGAAACCACCTATGTTAGAGCTAAAACCATTACCTTTCCACCTTAGATACACTTTCTTATGTAAGGATTACACTCAAATAATTATTATCACAATTCAACTTAACTTGTAGTTAAAAGAAAGAGTGGTTAGCATAATCAAGAAAAGAATAACGGTTTTGGGTTGAAAGATTTTTTATATAAGAGATATTAGCCTGAATGTGTTTATGCATATAATTAACCTTGAATAAGGGTGTAAGAAAGTTAGGGAGAGGCAAAGGAGATTAAATTGGAATATGAAAAAGGCTATGAAGAAAGAATTTGTGAAGCTCTTGGATGTAGGGATCATATATCCTATTATAGATAGTGAATGGGTGAGTCCGATTCAATGTTTGCCTAAAAAAGGAGGCATGACGATGATAAAAAATGAACAAGACTAGAAAATTTCAACTAGGACTATCACTAATTGGAGAGAATGCATAGATTATAAGCTGAATTTGGTCACAAGAAGGACCATTTTCCATTACCTTTTATGGACTAAATGATTGAGTAAATAGTAAGGTATGCTGTCTAGATGTGCATTCGAGTTATAATTAAGTTTTCATCAACCTGAAAGATCAAGAGAAGACTACCTTTACTTATTCTTAGGGAACCTTTGCATATCGATGACACTTTTTAAAGTTATAAGATGGCCATCTTCACATACATAAGTGAGGACATTATGAAGGTATTTATGGATGACTTTTCTATTTTTGGAGATTCATTTGACCATTGTTTGTTTGATTTGGATAAAGTTTTCAAAAGATGTGAATAATCTCCCTTAGTTTTGAATTGGGAGAAATGCCACTTTATGGTTCAAGAAGGAGTTGTCTTAGGCCATAAAATTTCACATGAGGGTATTGAAGTGGATCAAGCCAAAATAGAAGTTATGGACAAGCTCCCACCTCCTATAAATGTCAAAGGCATTCAAGCATTCTTAGGCCCTACCATGTTCTACTGACTATTTATCAACAATGTTTCTCTTATTACTAAATCCTTAACTAATTTTTTGATTAAGGAGTTGCTTTTCAATTTTGATGCTAATTATTTCAATGCTTTTGACAAGTTGAAGAAGGCACTAACTTCGAAACCCATATTAGCTCCATCAGATTGGTGATTGCCTTTCAAGATCATGTGTGGTGCTAGTGACAATGTTGTTGGATGTGTGCTTAGCTAGTGAAAGGGGAAGAAGCTTCATTCCATATATTATAAAAACAAGACCTTAGTGGGGGAACAAATAAACTACATCACAACTAAAAAGGAATTGCGTATGTTAGTATATGCTTGTGAAAATTTTCATTCATATCTTTTAGGCTTAAAGGTTATTGTTTTACAGACCATGTAGCCCTTCAATACTTTTTTACCAAGAATGAGGACAAGCCACGATTAATCTAATGGTTTCTCTTACTCCAAGAGTTTGATATTGAGATCAAAGACAAGAAAGGGGAAAAAACTTGGTAGCTGATCATTTGTCAAGGCTTGAAAGAGGAGGAGTTCCAAAAAGAGATGGAAATCAAGGAGATTTTTCTGGATAAGACTTTAATTATGGTAAATAATTCTTTGCACCCATAGTTTGTAGACATTGCTAATTATATTTCAGTGGTATCCTTCCCTCAAATTTATATTATTAATAGCAGCATTGGTTCTTATTTCGATGTGTTATATTTGGGATGAACCTGTGATATATAAGATTTGCACTTATGGTGTGTTCTCAAAAAGGAGAACTTGGAGGTGTTAACCCAACTTCATAGTTCATCTTATGTAGGGTATTATGGAGCAAACAAGATAGTAGTTCAAGTACTCGAATGTAGATTTTATTAGCTGAGTTTGTTCAAGGATGCTAAAACATTTATCCTACAATGTGATAGATGCCAAAAAGTGGGAAACATCTCCAAAAGGGGTGGGATACCGCTTTCCAACAGAA